>ML105645.1:0-199588 GCA_003697995.1 Taxidea taxus jeffersonii | reverse complement strand
CGCATAACAGAACTCATGCAAAAGGATATTACATCAAGACATGGTGGGGCTACTTATGACTGTGTTATTGCTACATATGTGTAATATAGGGAAGATCTGACAAGGAAAAAAGGTGGAAAAAGAGGAAAGAAATGGAAGAAATGGAGAATCTAGCAATAAAAGTTGAATCTTTTAAAATAACATTGACTGGTTAGAGTAAAGATCAACAACTTTTTATCTGCAAAAAGCCAAATAGTTAAGTATTTTAGGTTTTGTAGGCCAGGAAGAATAAGGCTATTGTACAGGTACTTAAATAACAAGATAGAAAACAAATATTCACACAAAATTTTTTATTGACAAAATTAAAAAATAACAGTAAGAATTCAGTACTTTTTTATTAACACAGGTCTACTAATTAGAAGAATGGAATTCTTTGGGAGAAGGGACATTTTCTTAAAGTTCAAAGTTGGTGTTCCCTATCATCAAAATAAACTGAAAATATTCACATGTCAGTTATGATCTCTAATGAGATTTTATGTTTTTCATCTTGGAATATGGAATACAGACGTCAATCTACAGGCATATGATTTTTTTTTAAAGACTTTATTTATTTATTTGACAGACAGAGATCACAAGTAAGCAGAGAAGCAGGCAGAGAGAGAGGAGGAAGCAGGCTCCCTGCTGAGCAGAGAGCCCGATGTGGGACTCGATCCCAGGACCCTGAGATCATGACCTGAGCCAAAGGCAGAGGCTTTAACCCACTGAGCCACCCAGGCGCCCCCTGGCATATGATTTTAAAATGAGCATTTTGTTGTTTAGAAGTTCTTTGTAGAATTCTATTAGATTTTTCTCATATTTGTCTCTGGAGTATATCATTATACAGTAAATATAATTACAGATTAATCATTTCCAACTGAAGACTAAGTGAAAGTTTCTCAAATGCACAATTAAATACAATTTCAATGTATTTCAAATACAGAAATAACCTACAGAGATTTTGGAAATCTCAAAAAAAAAAAAAAAAAGCTGCTAGAACTATAGTTCGAACTTAAATACTCGTGCTGCAAATGTGGATGAGACTGAAGATCTCCCACCTTGTTCCCACTTTGCCAGAGTTGATTCTCTTGACTCTTCTAAACAACCATATCATGTGCAAGGTGGCATGCTCTGGCATGTTAGGTTTTATTTCTTGCATTTCTTTTTACTTCCACATTGCAGTAACAGTGCTGATAGCAGACATTTTCTCTTATTCTTGAATTTTAAAAAAGGACATGTGGAATGTTTTAACATGAATTATGTTTACTATAAGCTCCTGACAGAGAATATTCATCAAATTAGTTACATTTCTTTCCATTCCTAGTTTTCTATGAAAGCATTAAAACAGTACGTGAGAGGTTCCTTGGGAGTGTATCTCCTTAAATCTGTCTTTAGAGTGAATTACATTGAACAACTTGTCTAATACTGAAATACCCTTAAATTCTTGGGATGAGCTCATCTTGACCTTCGGTCTCAGTGTATGGCTGGATTCAAATACTAAGAAATTTAATTAAGATTTTGGCAACTAATGTACATATGTAAGACTAGCCTATAAATTTTTTCTTAAGCTTTACTTGATTGTAGTATCAGAACTACATTAATCCTACAAAATTAAATGCAAAAATTCCCATATCTCTCCATGATTTGAGATAAGATGAAAGTTAATCTTCCTTGAAAGTTTGTTAAAACTTGCTCTACCACAGTGTCTTTTTCAAGAGAAAAGCCCTGGGTAACACTTCTATTTTGTTATGATTATTGGTCAGTGTCAGGCTTTTACTTCTTCTTGGGTCAATTTTGATAATTTATAGTTTCCTTAAAATTGTCCTTTTTACATAAGCTTTAAAATATGTTATGTTCTTTTATATCTGCAATTATGCTTTTTCTTCGCTCTTAATCCTACTTATGTTTTGCTTTTTCTTCATCACATTTGCCAAACATTTGTTTCTTTTATTGGTCTTTGTAATGAACCAGCTTCTGACTTCTTAGCCAACTCAATTTTTTTGTTTCACTAATGTTTTCTTCATTATTTCTTTGCTTACACTTGTGTTAGCTTACTTGATATTGACAAAATTTTTGACAAAAAACACTCTTCATTTACTTTTTTTTTCTTTAAGCTTTTTTATTTAAACATATAATGTAACCCCACCACCCTCTCCCACCATTCTTTTCTAATGAACACATTTAAACCTCTACTCCTTACATTTTTTTTTTAAGATTTTATTTATTTGACACAGAGAGAGATCACACGTAGGCAGAGAGACAGGCAGAGAGAGGAGGAAGCAGGCTCCCTGAGCAGAAAGCCTGATGCAGGGCTTGATCCCAGGACCCTGAGATCATGACCTGAGATGAAGACAGAGGCGTAACCCACTGAGCCACCCAAGTGTCCTCTACTCCTCACATTCTAAAGTCTCCTTTCACTCAAGTCCAAAACAATCACTTCCAGACGCTGAATGAATCAAACCATTTTCTTTGTTGACTTCCACCATTTGGCAATCCATTTATGAAGCCAGAACTTCATAATTTAATCTTTTAAAACATTTCAAATCTCTATACATTTCCTAAGCATTAAGCCTTAGGTTTAATAAAACTGAGAGAATTTTTGGAGGAATCACAAAAAATAAATGAAAAAGGAAAAGCAACTTAAAATTTTTTGTGTGGAGACAGCTTATGGAAGAAAAATGCGTGTGTGCACCCTCCAAGAAACTGACAAAAATATCCAAACAGAGGGCGCCTGGGTGGCTCAGTGGGTTAAGCCTCTGCTTTCGGCTCGGGTCATGGTCTCAGGGTCCTGGGATGGAGCCCCACATAAGGCTCTCTGCTCAGTGGGGAGCCTGCTTCCCCCCCTACCCCGCACCTGCCTCTCTGCCTACTTGTGATCTCCCTGTCAAATGAATGAAAAAAAATCTTTAAAAAAAATATCTAAACAGTTGATCAATTATCCTTTATATGAGGAAAGAAGTCAAAAAGAGTACAACTTGAGAACCAGGCTTTGTAAGGCAAAGAAGAGATAGTCTACTCTCTACATTTGTGTTTAAGGTTAATCAAAGACTGTTCTCCTCCAACTGCAACCCAGGGTCGTCATCATGCTGGGAGCTAGTTACCACCATAAGTCCTGTCAAATGAATGGGCAGTGATGAGAAGAAGAGAACTCTACAAGTATTATTTAGGAAGAGTTGAATGAATTGATACACAAAGCAGTGACAGCTAAGTAGTGGTCCTGGTGAATAGAAAGAATAAATGGCAGTATTCCTCATGGGTTATTTGTTCAAAGTGATTACTTACAAAGTCAAGGCTACAAATCGTAAGTGTGTACCTTGAACTTTTATATACATATACACCTGAGTGATCACTATCCAGATCAGGACCTAAGGCGGCTCCTTTGCATACTTTCCAAGGTAGTACATCTTTCCTAAAGATAACCACCATTCTGACTTCTATCACCATGGATTACTTTCACCTGCTTCTAAACTTTGACATGGGGTTATGAATAGAATGTACTCTTCTGTATCTGTCACTATCATTTTCTGAGATTCCTCAATATTGCTGTATGTCTCTGTTTCTTTAAAAAAAAACCTGCTGCATAATACACTGTATGACTTGATTTATATACTCATTCTACTGGCAGGTTGTTATCCAAATATTTTTGGCATATATTTATGTGCATATATATATGTGTGTGTGTGTGTGTCTGCCATGAAGATTCTTACAGATGTCCTTTGTTGGCATGAGCATTAATTTCTATTTGGCATACACTAAAAAATGGAAATACTGTGCCAGGAGTTATGTTTATGTTTATCTTTAGTAGGCACTCCCAAACATATTTAACTTGCACCAGTTTTCACTTCCGTCAGCAATGTAAGAGTTTCGATTGTTTCCAATACTTGCCAAAACTAGATACGGTTACTCTTTTTCATTTTCAGGTATGGGTATGCTTTAATATCTTATTTTAATTTACATTTGATAAGTAATTACATTGGGCACCCTTCCATATATTTATTGCCCATTTTGATATCTAGTTTTACAAAGCATCTGTTCAACTCTGCCTATTATTTAGACAGACTTCCTTTTTTGCTCTTGAACTACACACATTCTTTACAGTATTCTGAATCGACATTCTCGTTTAGATACTAATGTAATAGTATGTAATGTAATAACAAATACCCATCACCTTTTTACTCTTTTGGGAGGTCTCTGAGGAACAGAACTTGTTCATTTTAATTAAATCAAATTTATCTATCTTTTCCTATATGGTTATGTTTTTTGTGTCTTAAAAATATCACTTACCCTAAGTTTATGAAAATATTCTATGATTTCTTTTAGATATCTGATTATAATTTCCATGTGTGATGTGCAATGGGCATCTAGGTTCATTTTTTCCCAAATGGATAAGCAACAAAGACTATTTTTTTTTCAAAAAATTTTTAAAAGATTTTATTTATTCATCTGACAGACAGAGATCACAAATAGGCAGAGAGGCAGGCAGAGAGAAAGGAGGAAGCAGGCGGAAAGCCGGAGGCGGGGTGGAGAGCCCAGGACCCGGGGATCATGACCGGGGCCCAAGGCAGAGGCTCCAACCCACTGAGCCACCCAGGCGTCTCTCTTTTCTATGTGTCTATACTTAGGCCAATACAACTCTGTGCTAATTTCTGTAGCTGTACTATACTAAGCCTCTGTATCTTGCAGTATCAGTTCTCCAGCTTTCTTCTTGTTCCTCATTGCCTTGGCCATTCATCAAATTCCACCCAAACCGTGAGCTGAGGTTTTGACTGAGAATGCACTGAATCTGTGGTTCAATATGCACAAAACTGACATCTTCCACTTATTTAATTTCTCGCAGAAATACATTGTATTTTCAGTATAGAGGTCTTGAACAACTTTCAGGTATTTCATGATTTACTGTGACGACTTTTTTGATTACATAAGTGAATTTTCTTTCTGTTTTTTACTAAGTATATATAATTATCACTGATCTTTTGGTATTAACCTTATAGTCAACAATCCTGATAATCTACTTATAATTTCTAATAGTTCAAATGCTCCTCTGAAGTTCCTATGTACTCCAACATGTCATCTACAAATAATGTTTTATTTTTCCAACCTCAATACTTTTCTTCTCCTTGTTGCACCAGCTAGAATCTTAACACGACGCAAAATGGCAGCAATGGCAGCAAACACCATTGTCACCTTTTCATTCAGTGGGAAAACATTCAGTATTTCATCATTATGATGGTTGCATAAGATTTTTTTTAATGTAAATTCAATTTAGTTAACATATAGCGTATTATTAGTTTAGGGGTAGAATTTAGTTATTCATCAGCTGCATATAACACCCAGTGCCATTACATATATCAAGTGCTCTCCTTAATGCCTATCACCCAATTATCCCTTTCCCCCACCCGCCTCCCCTCCAGCAACCCTGTTTGATTCCTAGAGTTAAGAGTCTCTGATGGTTTGCCTCCATTTTTATCTTATTTTACTTTTCCTTCCTTTCCCCTATATTCATCTGTTTGGCTTCTTAGATTCCACATATGAGTGAAATCATATGGTATTTGACTTTCTCTGACTTATTTCACTTAGCATAATACCACTTCCATCCATGTCATTAGAGATGGCAAGATTTCATTCTTTCTGATGGCTGAGGAATATTCCATTGCATATATATACATCTTTATCCATTCACCCATCAATGGACATCTGGGCTCTTTCCATAATTTGGCTACTATGGACATTGCTGCTATGAACATTGGGGTGCATGTGCTCCTTCAAATTACTATTTTTGTATCCTTTGGCTAAATACCTAGTAGTACAATTGCTGGGTCATAGGGTAACTCTATTTTCAACTTTTTGAGGGATCTCCTACTGTTTTCTAGAGTGGCTGCACCAGCTTGCATTCCAACCAACAATGTAAAAGGGTTCCCCTTTCTCCACATCCTCGCCAACATCAGTTTTTTTCCCTAGTTGTTAATTTTAGCCATTCTCACAAGTGTGTGGTGTATCTCATTGTGGTTTTTATTTGTATTTCCCTGCTACAGATTCTTGTAGATATTCATTAATATATTAAGACAGTTCCTCTGTATTCCTACTTTCCTAAAAGATTTTAACACAGGTCATATGACTTTTCTCTATTCTATAGATGTAGTGAATTACATTGGCTGATATACAAGGATTAAATGAACATTTTACTTGATTGTGATGTGTTTCAAGTGTACCACTGGATTCAATCTGCTAATATTTTGCTTCCCAAAGGTAACTGTTGCCCTTACTTATAATATGCAATAGTAATTTTGCCTGTTTGGATTTACAAATAGAATCACACAGTAAAAATGCTTTTGAGTCTGGCTTCTTTCACCTAACATTGCATTTGTGATTTCTCCACATTGTAGTGTGTAACTGTAGCTGGTTTACTTTCTTTCTGTATAGTATTTCAAAAGGCATCAGAATATAGTCACTTATTGCATTCTTATTGGACATGTGGGTTGCTTCTCCTTCAGGGCTATCTCTACATAAGGATATACACTCTCGCAGATTCTTGTACATTCTTTCAGTGCACATACATGAAAACCTTACTGAAACTGCTCAGCCAAAGGACCTAACATTTCAAATACTACCAAATAATTTTCCAGGTGTATAATTTGCAGACCCATCTGTAGCATATGATAGTTCTCATTTTTTCCATCTTCTCCAACAGTTGATATTGTGATCTTCTACATTTCCAGCAGCTGTTTTCTTTTTAATCTTTAAGATTTATTTATTTTAGAGAGAGCATGAGCAGGGGAAGGGGCAGGTGGGGAGAAGGGGAGAGAGAGAGACAGACAGAGAGAAGCAGACTCCCCACTGAGCAGGTAGCCTGCCACTGGGCTTGATCTCAGGATCCTGAGATCCTGACCTGAGCCAAAATCAAGAGTCGGCCGATTAACTGAATTGGTCAACCAGGCACCCCAACAACTGTTTTTAAAAATTCTATACTTCTATTGTCTAAGACAGTAGCCACTAGCTACTAGTGTGGCTAGTAGGCAACAAAAATGGGGCTGGAGCAACAATTTCAATATGACAATCTACCTTTACAACTCTAAAATTCTATGAAGCTGAAATATAAAGGAAGTATTTCTGATGAAAATTTTGTATCCAAATTGGGGTAGGCAGCACATGTAAAATACACAATGCATTTGAAAGTTCTTTTAAGTAAAATCTCCAGTTTTTTACATTGAAGTTATGTTGAAATAATATTCTGGATGTCTAGGTTTAAAAATATTAAGATAAATCTCATCTGTGAATTCTATTCACTTTTTACATGTGGCTAAAAGGAAATTTAAAATTACATTATGTGGCTTACACAGTATTTCCAATGGATAGTGCTGCTCCATGCTACATATACATAAACAAGATAGATGAAAATTCAAAAATATACAGCCTGCTAAAGTGTGGATATATTGGCTGCAAAAATGGTACAGAATACTTGTTATATAATGCAATTTCACTGCTCTACTTCAACAAAGAATCCCCCCGTTTAAACATAGGTGCATCCTCTAAAAGGGAAAACCTTAACTCTAAATTTAAAATAAAATGCATAATGACTACAGCACACAAGATTCTTTTAGTACAAAAAATTAAACCAAGTCCTCTTGGCTAGTGATTTAAATCACATATAACCTGTAGCAAAAAGAAGTCTGGTCTTTTAAACTACACATTCTTAACAGGTGGGGGGAGGGGCCAAAGAGCCTGGTGCTGGTCGCAGATTTTAGCTATTTTTTAAAAATTAAACACAGACACCAGTTAATACAACTATCTAATAAGCTAATCGCATCATAACAACATCTAATGCCCTTTGAGAGAGAATGTACAAGTAATAAAAGCAGAATGCAAGGGGATCCTTCCTGAATTCTTTAGCTGAAACCCCCAGAGCAAATCCTCCACATCACAAGGCACTCCGTTTGTGCGCCTCCAGGGTGTTAGTTATTTGCATTTTCCTGCAGGACAAATAAAAACACTTGGTCATCCTCTCACTTCTAGACAGCTCAGATGGGAGTGAAAGGCAGGGTTGGCCTCACAGGTTCCGCAAAAGACAGGACTACTGAGGCGCAGCTGGCCTCTGACACCAGCCACCCCGGTTGCTGGCTGACCTTACCACCTTCGGAAGAAAACAGCCCCTAAGCCTGAACAAAGCTCTCCATGTCCACCTCTGCTGCTCGACAGGTGGGCAAGGCCGGCGGGCCAGCTCCCAAGGCCGACTTACCCAGATCCAGAGCCTGGTCACTCCTGAGCAGTGCGGCCTCGGGTTGCTGCTGGCGCTGCAGACTCCGCGCCTGGCCCGCCAGCCTGCGCACTCGACACTCGGCCGGGAAGCACTTCTCCAGCAGGCCGTTCAGCACCACGTTGACTCGCCGGGCCTGCGGCCGGGCCGTCCCCGACTCCACGCAGCGCTTGCACACCGTTAGCCCGCACGGTAGGGTCACCGGCTTGTGGAGCAGCCGCTGGCAGCGCGGACAGCCCAGCAGGTCACGGGGCGCGATGGGCGCCGAGGCCGGCTGCTCCCCATGCGGCTCCTCTGGGGCGCGGCCCGGCCTCCCATCCTGCAGCCGCCACTCCCGCCGGCCCAGGACGCACGCGAGGCTGCCCACCAGCTCCGCCAGCTCCTCGGGCCGCAGCGCCCCGAGCCGCGCGGCGCCGCGGAACGCACCCAGGGCCTCGGGGAAACGGCCCGCGCGAGCCAGCGCGTCCCCCAGCCGCAGGCACAGGCCGCGGTCGGGCTGCGCCAGCCCGGCCAGCATCGAGCGAAAGAGCTCTGCTGCCATATCATACTCGCCGGCGCGGAAGGCCTCGTCGCCCTTCTCCAAGCGCTTGGCAAACGGCTCCCCGCAATCGCAGCCGGGGCACTGGGGCGGGGGCGGCGGCGGCGGGACCGGTTCAGGGCTCATAGCTGCGAGGCTGCGGCACTGTAGGCCGGGACGGAAGCAGCCTAGGCGAGAAGATGCTCAGCTGCCTGGGGCCGGGAGCGTGGCCGCCGCCTTCGCCGAGAGCCACGCGCGTCTGGGGCGGGGGCGGGCGCAAGGCAGGGGCGGCGTCCCCCGCGCGGCGTGCGCGGCCGGTCCCGCAGGGCCACAACCCCACCCGGGCGGGGGCGGGGCAGACACAGCCCGAGTCCGCGCGCAAACCGAGCGCCCTCCTCGCCCGGCTCGCTTATGTAACCCAGGCCGCCTGTGAGAACGTGGCGACCCCCTCCCCACGTCCGCGTCGCCTGGAAACGCTCTCCCTCCTGGTCCCGGGGCGGCCGGGCGCGCGTGTGCGTGCGCGTTCGCCTACACGCGCTCTTCGCCGCGCGCTCTCTTCCCGCCGCCGAGGCCGCGCCTGGAACAGGTGTCGGGTGCCGGCCCCGCGCCCAACTCTCCTCCAGCTGAGGCAGTTATCAAGCACGTCACGAATTTGATTCAGGAAACTGTCTTAGGTGACAGGAGAGCCTGAAGTGGGCACTGAACAGATCTCCAGCAAGCTTCCTAATGGAACTCTAAATTTGGCACCAGACATTTTAGAACTGGAATTTAGAATAGTAGTTTTAATAGAGAACCTAAAGAAATCCCGTGCTCGGTGCTGGGAGGACGAGGAATCTGAGAAATGGCAATTGTACTGCGCCTTGGATTTAGAAAAGCAGAAATAGGATTTTTAAAAATGTCTCGGGACGTGGAGTACTGCGGACAGAAGTTGCTGGAAAGAAGGAGTTAAAAGCTACATTGGTGTATGAGCAAGGACTAAATGTTCTGTCTGTGCTCATTAACCAGCTTTTAGAATTCTTCACTAGACCTGGCCTATTGTTTCCCTATTGTTCCACCTTATATATTCTATGTATTTGAATGCAATTAAATGCAATATGCCAAAACCCGTGTGTTCATTATGTCAAGTCGAAATTTCTTTATTCTAAATTTGTGAGGCTTAACATTAAAGCTAGTGACTAAGGAAATATAAAATACCTTAATCAAATCTGGTTTGGGGGAAGGGGAAATGCCTCCTCCTTAGGTGAAGAGAGAAAAATTAGACTAATTCACAAAGGGAAAAAAGAGACAACTTTGGACAACCTTTTAGTACTATAATCAATGCAGGGTACATCCCACGACTTGCCATCCCTCCGCCAGGCCTTTCCATGAATGATTTCCAAAGGTCACGGGGCTCGACGGTCTCTCTATTTTGACAGATAACAGTTACAGTAAAGTAAGTTTTGATGTGTTTCTCGTTACTGAATTATTCCAAACTCTCTTTTTAATCACTTCTGAGTTTTTTTAATCTACTTTCTTTATACAGTAACAATTCACTTACTTGAAGGTTGCTTATTCAACAAATTCACAACCAGCAACCAGAAAGCTAGGAGGGAAAAGTTTAGAAGTTAGTGCTACAAAAACGATACACTAAAGATTAACACATCTTTCCATTTGTTTAGGTCTTCTCTGATTTGTCCCAGCGATGTTTTGTAGTTTTCAGTATATAGGCCTTATACTTTTTTTCACACTTATCCTTAAAATTTTCATAATTTTTGTAATAGTGTAAATAGCATTGTTTTTAAATTTCAATTTCTGCTTGTTGCTAGTATATAGAAATCCAGTTATTCATTCCGTTGGTTACTTAGAGGTGTGTTACTTAGTTTACAAATATTTGAGATTTTCTAGGTAGTTTTCTATTATTGGTTCCTATTTTCAATCCACTGTGGTCAGAGAACATACTTTCTAAGACTTGACTATGCTTAAAATTTACTGAGACTTGTTTTATCGTTCAACTATGTAATATATTAGTAAATTGTCCAAGTGCACTTGGAAAGAATGTGTATTCTGTTGCTGGGTGGAATGTTCTATAAATGTCAATCAGTTGGTTGGTAATACTGGTCAAGTCTTCTATATCCTTACTGATGTTCAGTATACATGTTTTACTGATTGTTGGGAGAAGGATATTGAAATCTCCAACTATAATTATGAATTTATTTCACCTCATGGTTTTATCAGTTTTGCTTCATATATTTTGAAGAATCAGTATCAAGATGTCAATTCTCCCCAAATTGATTTATGAATTCAAATCTATCTCAACCAAAATCCCAGCAAGCAGGAACTTCTGTTCTGACCTCAATTCTAGGAGGAAGGACTATTTAGCAAAGTAGGAATGATGTGAACTTGCAAGAAATTTTTTGTTGGAGTGAATTACAGACAAGGAAAAGGAAAGTGGTATTATTTAGCATGTACCTTAAATCTTAAAAAGAATGTTTCATAATTTCCAGGGAAAAGATAATCATGAATTATGATGAAACTTTATAACAGAAAGGAGACTCATAAACATTAATTTCTGCCAATGTATTATTATTTTTTTTCAGTGTTCCAAGATTCATTGTTTATGCACCACACTCAGTGCTCCATGCAATACTTGCCCTCCTTAATGCCCACTATCAGGCTCACCTATCCCTCTACCCCCCTCCCCTCTAAAACCCTCAGTTTGTTTCTCAGAGTCCACAGTCTCTCATGGTTCATCTCCCCCTCTGTTTTCCCCCAACTCACTTTTCCTTTCCTTCTGATGTCCTCCATGTTATTCCTTATGCTCCACAAGAAAATGAAACCATATAACTGACTCTTTCTGCTTGACTTATTTCACTCAGTATAATCTCCTCTAGTCCCGTCCATGTTGATACAAAAGCTGGGTATTTCTGATGGAGGTATAATATTCCATTGTATATATGGACCTTATCTTCTTTATCCATTCTTCTGTTGAAGGACATCTTGGCTCTTTCCACAGTTTGGCGACTGTGGCCATTGCCACTATGAACATTGGGGTACAGATGGCCCTTCTTTTCACTACATCTGTATCTTTGGGGTAAATACCCAGTAGTGCAATTGCAGTGTCATAGGGAAGCTCTATTTTTAATTTCTTAAGTAATCTCCACACTCTTTTCCAAAGTGGCTGCACCAACTTGCATTCCCACCAACAGTGTAAGAGGGTTCCCTTTTCTCCCCATCCTCTCCAACACTTGTCGTTTACTGTCTTGTTAATTTTGCCTGCCAATGTATTATTAATTGAGGTCACAGTGGTAGTGGGAATTGAGGGTAGGTTCAGATTACACCCAACCTCACATGATGTTGTAGACTGTAGCTTTCACTTTAAGTGAAGTGGGATGCCATTGGAGGGTTTTAAGCAGAGGGCTGACATGATTTGACTTACATTTGAAAATGTTCACATTGGTTGTTATGTTAACCTATAGCAGGCTATTGTATAACCTCAATAATAACATAAGAAACTTATAACATACTTCCACTCTCCATCCCACCTTTTGTGCTACTCTGTCCTAGATTTTTTTTCTGGAAAAAAAAAATCTTCATTTTGCCTTTCATTATTTTTAGTGATCACAGAATTCTAAGTTGAAATTACTTTCTTTCAGCAATTTAAAATGTTTTCCATTGCTCTGGCTTACATAGTTTCTGATAAGAAATCTATGATTATTCTTTGTTCCTCTTTAGGTAAGACGTCGTTTTTTCTTTTGATCACTCTTAAGGTTTTCTGCTTAACACTGTTTCCAGGAATTTGATGTGTCTTACTGTGTTTTTTGGAGGGTAGTTATTTTCATTTCTTGGGTTCATTGAGCTTCTTAGACTCTATGAATATATATAGTTTAGATCAAATTAGGAAATTCGGGAGCCATTATTCCTTCAAATATATGTTTCTGTCCCTCCTTTTCTTCTTTTAGTAGTTCAAGTACACTAGAGTACTTGATAATATCCCATGGGTCACTGAGGCCCTGTTCATTTATTTTCAGTCTTTTGTGTCCCTGTGCTTCATTTTGGATAGTTTTTTGGATACTCTATATGCATTTTGGATACTATTACCCTCTATTGCTATGTGTTTAAGTTCACTAACCTATTCTTTTGCAGGATCTAATCCATACATTTTTTCCTATCCGTTGAAATTTTTTTTAATTTTCAGAGATTTTTTGCCCCTTAAAGAATGTTATGCACTTATTAGAAATGAGATTTACAATGGACTTTTTATGACATAGACAAATGTTTATGAGATGATACACAATAAAATATATTCATTACAAGCATAAACTAAAAAATAAAACCAAAATTATACAATTTGATGTCAAAATTTAAAATGCAAAGAAAAATGACCAGGAGAAAATATTACAAATATTAAGAATGGGTGTTGTTTCCAGGAAACAGGATCATATGAGTACTCTAACTGTTTCTCTGGTCTCCTTATACTGTTACTACTTTCAAAAGTTCTGAAGAGAGCATTATATTGAGTTCAAAGTAAGAATGACAATCCCTTTTTATTTATTCATTTAAAGATTTTATTTATTTGAGATAGAGCGAGAGTGAGACAGAGAGAGCGCGTGTACAAACAGGGGGAGCAGGAGGCAGAATGAGAAGCAGGCTCTCTGCTGAGCAGGGACCCTGATGCAGAGCTTGATCTGCAAAGGTGCCCTGACAATTCCTTTTTTAAAAAGCAATACAGAATGACTGAGTCATCCAGGTGCCCCATATCACCATTCTTTATCTATTTATTGATGGACCCTTGGATGCTTCCATAGTTTGGCTATTATAAATAATGCTGCAATAAACATAGGAGGGCAGGTATCCCTTTGAATTATTTTTTTTTAAAGATTTTATTTATTTATTTGATAGACAGAGATCACAAGCAGGCAGAGAGGCAGGCAGAGAGAGAGGAGGAAGCAGGCCCCATGCAGTGCAAAGAGCCCGATGCGGGGCTCGATCCCAGGACCTGGGATCATGACCTGAGCCGAAGGCAGAGGCTTTAACCCACTGAGCCACCCAGGCGCCCCTGAATTAGTATTTTTGTATTTGGGGGGTAAGTGCGCACTAGTGCAATTACTGGATTGTAGGATAGTTCTATTTTTAACTCTTTCAGGAACCTCCATACCATTTTTCCACGGTGGCTACAGGGGTTTGCATTGCCACCAGCAGTGCACAAGGGGTTCCTTTTTCTCCAAATCCTCACCAACATTTGTTGTTTCTTGTGATGTTGATTTTAGCCATTCTGACAGGTATGAAGTGATTTCTCATTTTAGGTTTGATTTGTATTCCCCTGATGATGTGTGATGTTGAGCATTTTTCATGTGTCTGTTGGACAGCGGGATGTCTTTTTTGGGGGGAAGTGTCAGTTCATGTCTTCTGCCTACTTTCTAATTGGATTATTTGTTTTTGGGGTGTTGAGTTGCTTAAGTTCTTTATATACTTTGGATACTAACCCTGTATCAGATATGTCATTTGTAAATATCTTCTTTCATTCAGTAAGTTGTCTTTGGTTTTGCTGTTCCCTATACTGTGCAGAAACTTTTTATTTTGATGTTGTCCCAATACTTTATTTTTGCTTACCTCAGGAGACATATCTTTAAAAAAAAGTCACTACAGCTGATATCAGAGAAATTACTGCCTGTGCCTTCTTTTAGGAATTTTACATTTCAGGTCTCACATTTAGGTCTTTAATCTGTTTTGAGTTTATTTTTGTGTGTTTTTTATGAAAGTGGTCCAGTTTCATTCTTTTACATGTAACTGTCCAGTTTTCCTAATACCATCTGTGGAGGAGACTTCCTGTTTTCCATTGGATATTCTTTCCTGCTTTGTCAAAGAATAATTGACCATATAATTGTGTGTATATTTCAGGGCTTTTCTATTCTGTTCTATTGACCTATGTGTCTATATTTATGCCAGTATATTACTATTTTAATTACTACAACTTTGAAATATCACTTGAAGTCTAGAATTTTGGTATCTTCCGTTTTGTTTCTCTTTTTCAAGATTGCTTTGGGTCTTTTGTGGTTCTATACAAATTTTAGGATTGTTTGTTCTAACTTTGTGAAAAAATGATGTTAGCATTTTGATAGGGACTGCATTAAATGTGTAGATTGCTTTGGGTAGTATAGACATTTTAACAATTTTGTTCTTCCATCCATGAGCATGGCATGTCTTTCCATTTCTTTTCATTGTCTTGAATTTCTTTTGCCCATGTTTTATAGTTTTCAGAGTGTAGATCTTTCACCTCTTTGGTTAAATTTATTCCTAGACATTTCATTCTTTTTGGTGCAGTTGTAAATGGGACTGTTTACTTACTTTCCCTTTCTGCTGCATCACTATTAGCGTTTAGGAATGCAACAGATTACTGTACATTGATTTTTTATGTCGTGACTTTACTAAATTCATTTATCAGTTCTAGTAGTTTTTTGGTGGAGTTTTTGCGGTTTCCCATATATAGTATATCATCTGAAAATAGTGAAAGTTTTACTTCTTTACCAGTTTGGATGCCTTTTATTTCTTTTTATTGTCTAGTTTTGTGGCTAGGACTTCCAGTACTATGTTGAGTAAAAGTGGTGAGAATGGAAATTCCTGTCTTGTTCCTGACCTTAGGGGGAAAGCTCTGTTTTTCCCCATTGAGTATGATGTTAGCTGTGGGTTTTTCATATAAGGCCATTATTATGTTGCAGTATGTTCCCTCTAAGCCCACTTTGTTGAGTGTTTTTATCATGAAATGGACGTTGGACTTTGTCAAATACTTTTTCTGCATCTTTTGAAATGATCACATGGTTTTTATTCTTTCTCTTATTGATGCAATATATCACGTTGATTGATTTGTGAATATGGAACCATGCTTGCATCTTGGGAATAAATTCCATTTAATTGTGGTGGATGATTTTTTTAATGTATTGTTGGATTTGGTTTGTTAGTATTTTGTTGAGGATTTTTGCATCTTTGTTCATCAGAAATATTGGCTTGTAGCGTGCTATCTCTCTCTCTCTTTTGGTATCATTATCTGGTTTTGGTATCAGGGTGATACTGGCCTTGGAGAATGAATTTGGAAGTTTTTCTTTTTTCTTTTTTTTAATAGTTGGGAGAAGAATAAAGATTAACTCTCCTTTAAATATTTGGTATCATTCCCCCTATAAAGCCCTCTGGTCCTGGACTTTCGTTTGTTGGGAGTTTTTTGATTACTGATTCAATTTCATTGCTGGTAATCAGTCTGTTCAAATGTTCTTTTTCTTCCTACTTCACTTTTGGTAGGTTATGTGTTTCTAGGAATTTACATATTTCTTCCATGCTGTCCAATTTATTAGCATATAATTTTTCATAATATTCTCTTATAATACTTTGTATTTCTGTGGTGTCTATTGCTAGATCTCCTCTTTCATTTTTGGTTTTGTTTATTTGGGCCCCCCATCTTTTTGATAAGACTGGCTAGAGGTTTATCTATTTTGTTGATCTTTTCAAGGAACCAGCTCCTGGTTTCATTGATGTGTTCTATTGGTTTTTTTAAGTTTCTGAATCATTTATTTCTGTTCTAATCTTTATTATTTCCTTCCTTCTGCTGGTTTCAGGTTTTGTTTGTTCTTTTCCTAGCTCCTTTAGGCATAAGTTTAGGTTGTTTTTTGTGATTTTTCTTGCTTCTTGAGGTAGACCTGAATTGTTATAAAATTCCTTTTTAGAACCACTTTTGCTGCATCCCAAAGGTTTTGCACCGTTGTGTCTTCATTTTCATAAAATTCTTATTTCTTCTTTGATTTCTTGGTTGACCCATTCATTATTTAGTAGCATGCTATTTAACTTCCTTGTATTCATGCTCTCTCCAGATTTTTTCTTGTGGTTGATTTCTAATTTCATAGTGCTGTGGTCAGAAAAGATGCATGGTATGGCTTCAATCTATCTGAATTTGTTAAGACTTGTTTTGTGGCCGAATATGTGATATATTCTCGAAAATGTTCCACGTGCTTTTGAAAAGAATGTGTATTTTGTGGAAGTTCTGAATATATGTGTTAAATCCATCTGGTCTGGCATATCATTCAATGCCACTGTTTCCCTATTGATTTTCTGTTTGTATGATCTGTCCATCCAGGTAAGTGGGCTATTAAAGTCCCCTACTATTATTGTGTTACTATATATTAGTTCCTTTATGTTTGTTATTAAATGTTTTATGTATTTGTGTGCTCCTATGTTGGATATATAAATGTTTATAATTGCTATGTCTTCTTGTTGGATTGTCCCCTTTCTTATTACTTAGTATCCTTCTTTTTCTCTTGTTAGAGTATTTGTTTTAAAGTCCATTTTGTCTGCTATAAGTATTGCTACCCGAGTTTTCTTTTGACATCATTTGCATGATAAGTGTTTTTTCATCCCCTCACTTGTAGGCAACATATAGATGGGCCTTATTTATTTTATTTTATTTTATTTCATTTTATTTTTGTCTACTCTGTCATCCTATGTCTTTTGATTGGAACATTTAGTCCATTTACATTCAAAGTAATTATTGATAATATGTATTTATTGCCATTTTATTACTTGATTTGTGGTTGGTTTTATAGTTTTTCTCTGATCCTTTCTTCTCTTGCTCTCTTTCATGGCTTTCTTTAGTGATATACTTTTTGTTGGCTTTCTTTAGTGATATAATTGGATTCCTTTCTCTCTATTCTTTGCATATCTATTACTGGTTTTTGATTTGTGGTTACCATTAGGTTTATATATAACATCTTCTGCATGTTGCCATCTATATTAAGTTGATGGTTGCTCAAGTTTGAACCCATTTCTTATTTCTCTCCCCACCCCATGTTCTAGGTGTATGGTGTCATAGTTAACATCCTTTTATTTTATTTTATTAATTCCTTGACTGATTTTTACAGAAATACTTATTTTTACTGCTTTGGTGTTTTTTACTTCTCATACTCTCACTTACAGTCTTTCCTTTCCACTTAAAAGTCCCCTTTAAGGGGTGCCTGGGTGGCTTAGTGGGTTAAGCCTCTGCCTTCAGCTCAGGTCATGATCTCAGGGTCCAGGGATCGAGCCCCACATTGAGCCCTGCATCAGGCTCTCTGCTCCTCAGAGAGCCTGTTTCCCCCTCTCTCTCTCCCTGCCTGTCTGCCTACTTGTGATCTCTCTCTGTCAAATAAGTAAATAAAATATATTTTTTTTAAAAGTCCCCTTTAATATTTCTTGTAGGACTGATTTAGTGGTCATGAACTCCTTTAGCTTTTATCTCTCCTTCTCTTCTGATGATACCCTTGTTGGGTAGAGTATTCTTGGCTGCAATTCTTGGCTGCAGAGGTTTCCCTTTTAGCACTCTGAATATATCATGCCAAGTTCTTCTGACCTGGAAAGTTTCTTCTGAAAAATCTGATAGACTTTGGGATTTCCCCTTGTATATAACTGTCTTTTCTCTTGCTGCCTTTAAAACTTTTTCTTTATCACTACTTTTAATTATTGTGTGTCATGTGGACCTCGTTGGGTCAGTTTCTTTAGGGAGAATCTCTGTGGCTCCTGGATCTGTGTCCTTCTTCAGATTAGAAAATTTTTCAGCTATTATTTCTTCAAATAAATTTTCTACTCCCTTTTCTCTCTTTTCTTCTTCTGGGACTCCTATAATATGAATGTTATTATCTATGATAAAATCACAAATTCCCTAAGACTATTCTCGGTTGCATAACTTTTTCCCTCTAATTTGCTCAGATTAATTAATTTCCAATACTCAGTCTTCCAGGTCATTAATTCATTCCTCTGTTTCATCTAGCCTTCTATTTATTTCATCAAGTGTATTTTAAAGTTCACTTATTATCTTCTTCACCTCTGACTGGTTCTTTTTTTATCTCTTTATAAAGGGTCTCACTAATGTCCTCCACTTTTTCTCAAGTCCAGTGAGTATCTTTATGATTGTTACTCTAAAATCTCTACCAGGCATATTACTTATATCCTTTTCACTTTGTCTTTTGTTGTGGTTTGGTCCTGTTCTTTCACTGGGGAGATATTCCTCTATCTTCTCATTTTGTCTAACTCTGTGTCTGTTTTTTGTGTATTAGCAAAGTAGGGTACATCTCTTGCCCTTGAAAGTAATAACCTGGGGCGCCTGGGTGGCTCAGTGGGTAAAAGCCACTGCCTTCGGCTCGGGTCATGATCCCAGGGTCGTGGGATCGAGCCCCACATCGGGCTCTCCGCTCTGCGGACAGCCTGCTTCCTCCTCTCTCTCTCTGCCTCTCTGCCTACTTGTGATTTCTGTCTGTCAAATAAATAAATAAAATATTTAAAAAAAAAAAAAAGAATGTAATAACCTTATGAAGAAGAGGTCCTGTGGTGCCCTGCAATGTAGTGTGTCCTGTTCCTCAGGGCCTG
The DNA here is from genome assembly GCA_003697995.1 of Taxidea taxus jeffersonii. Taxonomy (NCBI): domain Eukaryota; kingdom Metazoa; phylum Chordata; class Mammalia; order Carnivora; family Mustelidae; genus Taxidea; species Taxidea taxus. The sequence continues at coordinate 180,446 of ML105645.1, read as the reverse complement.
GTACTTCAGAGTGATTCCTATGTGTGTTGCTCATGCCCTGCTGTTTAGTCTTGGCATTTTTACCCTTCAATTCAGTTGTCTGAAGAGGCTCTCTTTGCCTGTTGTGAGCAGTATTTTCCCCTGGCCAAGTGGGGTACATCTTATCAAGGTTTTTGCTGGTCTGCTTACAAAATGAGACCTGCTACCACTGCCACTGGAACTAAGGCCATGCAAAAATTGCAGGTGGGAAGTCAGGGTGCTGGCAGTTTTGTGCTTCTTCTCAGGTAGGAGTCCTGCAAGCATGACTGAGGCAAGCATGACTGGGAAGTGGGGATCTGCTAAAGCATCATGGGGGCTAACTTGGTGTAACCAAGTCAAGGAGGGAATATTGGTGCCATGCTAGCTCCTGCAGGTGGTACTGTGTTTGTGCTTGGGGGTAGAGGAGGGAAATGGTGCCTGACAGTTCTTTTGTTCCCAGGAGGGGTCTTCCTGTGATTCCTGCCTCTCTGGGCCACACTCCGAGATGAGTAAACACTCTCCCTCCAGTCTGCCCATGACATTTTTACAAACTGCTTCTTCCCCTGCTGTATCTCTGCTCTTTGAATGCTGTCTCCTTAACAATGGGGTCTCAGATTCTTAATGCCCTGTAGGGGCATTAAGGGGCACCCAGACCAAGCCCTCTGATTTTTAAAATTCTAGGCTTTAAGTCCTGCTGATTATAAGAACTCATGAGATTTGGCCCCTCTCACTTTTCAAAGCCAAATGTTATGGGGATTTGTTTTCCCAGTGCAGACTCCCTAGTGTGATAGTCTTTGCCCTTCTCCAGGCCACCAGCTCCTTACACACCACGGACCGCCACGGTCCATTTCAGTCCCAAACCATATCTTCACCTTCCTACTTTCCTTGATGTAACATCTTCTCTCTTTAGTTGTGAAGTTTGTTCTGCCAGCCTTCAGATCATTTTGGAGGTTATTTGGGAATTATATTCTATCCATGGGACAAGGTAAGTTTAGGGTCCTCTTACTCCACCATCTTCCCAGCCTCTCACCCCTACCCCATCCAGTAATCTCAGAGATTGTTTTTAATCTCTAGAAATTCCATTTGGTTCTTTTATATATTTTTCACTCCTTTCCTTAGTATATTAACCTATATTAATATTTTATTAACTTAAACAGAATTATAGTAGCTCTTTTAATGTACTTTAATGTCAATTCCATCATTTCCATAATTTCTGGATCTATTTCTATTGTTAATTTTTCTCCTAGTTATGGGTCACATTTTTCTGTTTCCTGGCATGCTGGTAATTCTTGATTGGATGCTGGAAATTATAAATTTTATTTTGATGAGTATCTGGATTTTTGTTTGTTCTTAAATGTGTGTAGGGCTTTTTTCTGATAGGTTATCTTCAACTCTTTTTGATGTTTCTTTTAAGTTTTGTTATGATTCATCTGGAGTTGCCTTTATTTTAGGGATAGGGCAGCCCCATTTTTAAAAAAATTATTTTTTTAAAGATTTTATTTATTTGACTTTTTAATTTTTATTATTATTGTTTTTATTTTAGGGCAGCCCCACTTCTAAGATGTGGCTCTTTTTTGAAGTTTCTATTGAATGGCTTGAATGATTTTGGAGGACTCTTTACTCTAGCTAATGGTGAATTTGCATAATTTCTAGGACTGTCTGAACTCTGGGAACCATTCAGCTCATTACTCTCTGATTTTGTCCTACCTCATGGAGTTCCATCCTCTTATTGAGGAAAGACTCAAGGAGACATCCATGTAAATTTCTGTGGCCCTTTGTCTCTTTCATTGTTACTCTCTTCTCTCTTGTACTCTGCCCCACAACCTCTAGTGGCCTGTACTCCTATCTCTGTCTCCTAAACTCCATGAGAGCTTTCTTCTTTGTTTGGGATACCCCCTGCTCTATGATCCAACCATATCATAGATATGGTTGGATATCATGGGGATAAATATATACACACTTTTTTCATGAATGGAATAATACAGAATAAACTGTATTATTGTTTTGTTTTGAAACAAAAACAACCCCTCTTCTATTTTAGGATCTAATTTTCTCTAAGCTTTAGGTTAATCTGATGAGTAGATGAAGTAAGTCCATGGAAGAAAGCTATTTAAGCAAACAACTTTTCTTCCCCCAGGCATCCCAAAAGAAAAGGAGGGAAAAAAGAAACATATTTTAAAGTTTTCTTCAGGATCTTCACTCAGTAAGATTAATTTAAAATATTCCAATGTAGCATGGATGTTAAGTGAAATGACAACACAGGAAACATGATGGGAAGATGACTAGCATGAGAATAAAGAAACTTGGATTCTAGTTTCAATTATAAACTGTTACTCTGTGATTTGTGGCTTCAATTCTCTTATCTATAAATGAGGCACTGACCAGTGTTCTGCCCAATCCCAACTTGTTTTCAGGATTGAATAAGCTAGTATACACAGAAGTGCTTATAAACGATAAAGGGTCAGATTGAAAGATTATTAGAATGATCAAGATTAAATCATTTTGGGAGTAATTTAAGGCACCCATAGTGATACGTCTAATTAGGAGAAGCCAGTCGATTAAATATCGTGAACATGGCAAGGGTCAGTAGGACTGACAAGGGATTTCAGATACAAATAGAGTCTGAGCAGAGTGGTGGGTGACTACTCCAAGGCCAGGTTTGTAGGTACCCCTATTTTTGTCATGATGGGACGGACCCCTCAGAAGCCAACCTTCAGATATAAGTCTATTGAATGCTATCTCCTCTGTGCTGTTTTTTTTTTTAAGATTTTTTTATTTATTTACTTGAAAGAGAGCACGAGAGGAGAGAGGTCAGAGGGAGAAGCAGACTCCCTGCTGAGCAGGAAGCATGATGTGGGACTCGATCCTGCCACTCCAGGATCATGACCTAAGCCAAAGGCAGTTGCTTAACCACCCAGGCACCCCTCCTCTGTGCTGTTTTAAAATCTCCTTTTGTGATTCACTATTGTAGCAAGCTCTGTCCTTCCCAGTTAGTGCTTATGGCCCATACCAGCTCTCTCCCACAACATCCTTGGCTGGCTGGGCTTCAGGTCCTCTCGTTGTTCCGCCCCCATTAAGAAGTGTCATTCCTGGGCTGCCCACCCAACCAGTTGGCATTCTTCTGGACTGTGACAGTCAGAAATTCTAATTAACTGCTGCCTAATTATCAACCTAATTAAGGACACCTGCTAGGGAGATCGGCCCCTCTGATCCAGGTTCCTGCTGTAGCTGTCACAGTTAATTTATTCCTGGATAATCAAGGGCTGACTATGGTCTTGTTTTCACCAGAATGTTTGATTATCTGTAAATTGGTTCCCCCTTGGTAGTCTGGATAATTGGGAATAGCCTATGCTATAGGGAAGGCAGAGTGGGGTTTCTCAAACTTTGCTGCTCAGAAGGAGGGGTCTACAAACCAGCATCACTGGCATCACCTGGAGCAACTTAGAAATGAAAGATCTCAGGTCCTGCCTCAGATATATTGAATCAGATTGTGCATTTTAACCAGAGCTGCTGTGCTTTGAATTTGAGAAGCTCTGTTCTAAACCAAGCCATACCCCTCAGAGAGCAGTGGGAAGCTGCCAGAGGCACCAGCAAGCATACAAGGACAGCATCTCCCACGATGTGAGAAGGAGATCAAATGGACAATGACCGCATTGGAAGGATGAAGGGGAAGACAGTTACCACCAATGTGGAGGGAAAGGCACTGGATCACTCTCAAGGCCAGAACCATAGGGTTCTGACTACCTGCAGAGGAAGTTCCCCTTATCAGCAGTGGGGCAGTGGCAATTTGAGTGGGGCAACCCACCAACCCAAATAAGCTCTAAGACATATTAATATGAATAAACACTGGTTTCTGAATAATTTTAATATCAAAACAGCAGTATTTATCTAACACACTTAAACAAGATCAAAATGAACAAGAGTGTACAGAATGAAGCAAGGATTTATACCAAAAAGCCAAAAAAAGTCAAAATCTAAGATAAGAATACATTAAAATAGACGACAGTTATATACTCTATTGTTAAGTGTTTGTCCTCTTGGTATCAGGGAGAACAGACAAGGAGATGCCATCCAAGAGGAATGGTGGGAGAAAGCTGCTATAAGGAATTAGAAGACCTGGCTTTGAATTTTGTTTCCACCTTAATACTTAATAGTTTCATGCCTTCAACTTTGTTGACAATCTTTGATAAAATAGGCTCAAAATACAAGTCTCAAGGGGGTGTTGTGAGAATCAGGCGGGGCAGCTGGAAAACACCAGCTTTACTTGGTACCCCCATCAGCATACAGTATATAATTCATTCCTTCATTCCTCAATGCAAGATGATGTTGCTCTTAGCAGGGCCTGGGGTTGGCAGCACTCCTGGGCATGGGAAGGCTGCAGGACGAACTCCTGTCTCTTGTAACATCAAGCATTCTCTTTTAGAAAGGAGTCATTTTCAGGTCTTTGGGTGGAGTTCTGGTTAATGTGCCCAAGAGTAGGGACCCATCCCAGCCCTTGTACTGGCCAGAAAGATCCAAGACAAAAGTGAAAATCATCTTTTCAGTTTTGAAAAACATGAAACTCCCTCACTCTTCTCCAGGTATTTATATGTTTTCTGCAATATTTCTTAACATGGAGAACTTGCTTTTTCTCAGCCCACAGGGGCCTAGATACACTCCTCTCCATTTTATTTTATAGCTATCCTGATCATATAAAAGGGATTCAGGTATTTTGACATATTGCAAGTCTCGGCAGAAAATCAGAAGAGAAAAGAAAAAAAAATCAAGCGTATGAGGTGGATAGAAAATTTATATGTATTATTTTTAGTCAAGTGAAATCGAAAGGAAAAAAAATAAACTGGAAGAAAAGAGTTGGATAAAATCCCTGAGAGAAGTTCTGATTACAAAATAAGACTTAGGTAGCAGATTTTATAAACCTACATGCCAAGCCAAATGAATATTCATTCATGTAGCCCATAATGCAACAACAGTGAGAGCAAGGAAGGTACAGGCCACAAATGAATGAGTCATTAATAAAACATTAAAAGCCTCTTCTCACTGGATAGTCAGTACAAGATGTGCTGAAGCATAAAAATGTGCAATTTAATAAATGGTATGGCTTACAAGTGGGTGCAAAAAACACTCAAATCCATGTAAATCATGCTGAAGATATTATCAAAAGATTTTATGAAATGCCTTGGGGGAAAAATATGCTGATCTGCTCACAGATGTTGGTGGGCAATTTTGTACACATTTAGGGTTTTCAATTAGTTTTCCTTTTCTAAATCACTCATTTTGTTGTTTAAAAAGGGCTGGGGGAGGAATGCTCAGAAAAAAGAAAAAAGCACACAAATGAGGAAGGAGGAAGGGGAGGAAGAGAAACTGTAAAAAAAAAAATTGGGACTTTCCTTCTATTTGAGATAACAAAAGAAAAGGATCTAGGGATCATAGTGAACCTCACACACAAAAAATTAAGACAGCATCATGGAATACTTAGATAAGTTAAGTGTATTTATTGCCATGTATAAAAACAAGAATACAGTGTGTTTTAGAAAGAGCACTGGGCAGGGGTTAGGAGTTTCTAGAAGTGACTGCCATGTATATTGTGTTCATGAGGATTTTGTGGTTCTATTCAGGTTCAGTGGGAAGTAGTACAGGACTGATTTCTGCCAGAGATCACTGGTTCATATTAGATAAACCAGTAAGTTAGTTCAAATTGTTATGAAGAAACTCTGGGAATCTGCATTTTCACCCTAATTTATTTAAGCCTAAATTTCCTCATCTATAAAGGAAGGAGAATAAATAAAACGATTCTTCCATGAGACTCAGAGGGAACCTGGGAGCTTGGCTGAATTGGACAGGATACCCACTGTCAGAGCTGGGTTCTGGGTGAGCTCATAGTATATTCTCTAGTAGTATAGATGACAGGGGGTAGAACTGATAAATGTGAGGATAGATCCATAAAACTCTTCCAAACTAAACAGTGAGAAGTGACTCAGAAGAAGGGACAGAGCCCTACAGAATTATTATGAATAATAGAAGATCTGGCATTGTTATTACTGGAGTCCCAAAAAGAGACAAGAAGGAAAGTGGAACTAAAAGAATGAAAGAAATAATCAGTGTACATTTGGTGAAAGATGCAACTTGCAGATTCAAGAAACATAATGAATCTCAAATAAAATAAACCCAAAGAAAATGAAATCAAGACATATGGTATTAGTTTTCTATAGCTGTCATAACAAATTACCATAAATTAAAAACATAACAAGCTTATTACCTTATAGTTCTGTAAGTCAGAAATCCAGTATAAATTTCATCAGATAAAATCAGGTTGCTACGTTCCTTTCTGGAGACTCTGGCGGGGAATGTGTTTCCTTGCCTTTTCCAGATTCTAGAGGCTGCCCATGTTTTTTGACTCCATCTTCAAAGCCAGCAATGTCACATTTCTCTGTGCCTTCTTCAGCTGTCACGCTCTTCTCTGACTATAGCTGGGAAAATTGGTTGTACTCACCCAAATAAACCAGGATAATCTTCCCACTTCAGAGACCTTAACCTAATAAATACATCTACAAAGTCCCTTTGCCATGTAAGGTAATATATTCACAGGTAATAGGCATTACAGCCTGGATGTCTTTGGAGGTGTTATTTTGCCTACCACAGGCATCATAATTAAACTTCTGAAAACCAAAAGCAAAGAAAAAAGTCTTGAAAGTACAGATAAATGAAGCACTTCCTATGGTGATGCACCAATTAAAATGACAGTGGGTCTCATCTGCCACCGTGGAGACCAGAAGAAAGGACACATATTTTTTAAGTGATGAAAGAAAAAAAAAAAGTCAGCTGCAAGTTCATTACCACCAGTGAGATATTCCTAAAGAATAAAGGGGAAATAAAGACCTCAGATGAAGGACAAGTAAAGGAATTTGTCACTATTAGATGTAGTATCCAACAACAGAAAATGGCAAAATGTATGGAAAAAAAGATTAACTATGTGCTGTTTAAAAGAAATTCACTTCAAATTCAATAACATTAAGCAGGTTGACAGTAAAAGGATGTAAAAATATATCCCATGGAAACATCAATTTAAAAATTAAAGTGTAATAATTAAGATTATTAAAAATATGTGTAGTGATATCTCCTACTTCATTCTTGATATTACATTAAAATGTTTAAAATTTACTTATTTTTAATTTTGAATTTTAGTTTTTTAGACAGTGGACTTTACTAATATGTGATAAAGTAGAATTGGAGCAAAGAAAATTCCCAGATACAAAGAAATGCATTGCATAACAATAAAAGAATCAATTCACCAAAAGACATAACTATCCTAAGTGTGTATCAACCAAATCACAGAGCCTTAGAAGAAATGAGACAAAAACTTACTGAGCTAAAAAAAAAAAAAAAAAGAAACTGACAAACGCACATAGTTAGAGACTTTAACATCCTTCTTCAGCAACTAATAGAACTACCAGACTAAAAATTAGCAGGGATACAGAAAATCTGAATAACATAGTCAACCAATGAATCTTAATTGATATATATTTTTTTATTTAAGCTTTTTTAATTTAAACATATAATGTAACCCCACCACCCTCTCCCAACCCCTCTCCTCCCCACCCCCCTCAGTCTGTTCCATGACATTAAGAGTCTCTTTTGGTTTGTCTCCCTCCCGATCCCATCTTGTTTCATTTTTTCTTTTCCTACCACCTTAACCCCCATCCCCATTGCATCTCCACTTCCTCATATCAGGGAGATCATGTGATAGTTGTCTTTCTCCAGTTGACTTATTTCGCTAAGCATAATACACTCTAGTTCCATCCATGTCGTTGCAAATGGTAAGATTTCATTTCTTTTGATGGCTGCATAGTATTCCATTGTATATATATACCACCTCTTCTTTATCCATTCATCTGTTGATGGACATCTAGGTTCTTTCCATAACTTGGCTATTGTGGACATTGCTGCTATAAACATTTTGAGTACACGTGCCCCTTTGGATCACTACGTTTGTATCTTTAGGGTAAATACCCAGTAGTGCAATTGCTGGGTCATAAGGTAGCTCTATTTTCAATTTTTTGAGGAACCTCCATGCTGTTTTCCAGAGTGGTTGCACCAGCTTGCATTCCCACCAACAGTGTAGGAGAGTTCCCCTTTCTCCACATCCTCGCCAGCATCTGTCATTTCCTGACTTGTTCATTTTAGCCATTCTGACTGGTGTGAGATGGTATCTCATTGTGGTTTTGATTTGTATTTCCCTGGTGCCCAGTGATGTGGAGCACTTTTTCATGTGTCTGTTGGCCATCTGGATGTCTTCTTTGCAGAAATGTCTGTTCATGTCCTCTGCCCATTTCTTGATTGGATTATTTGTTCTTTGGGTGTTGAGTTTGCTAAGCTCTTTATAGATTTTGGATACTAGCCCTTTATCTGATATGTCGTTTGCAAATATCTTCTCCCATTCTGTCAGTTGTCTTTTGGTTTTGTTAACTGTTTCCTTTGCTGTGCAAAAGCTTTTGATCTTGATGAAGTCCCAATAGTTCATTTTTGCCCTTGCTTTCCTTGCCTTTGGCGATGTTCCTAGGAAGAAGTTGTGGCTGAGGTCGAAGAGGTTGCTGACTGTGTTCTCCTCAAGGATTTTGATGGATTCCTTTCTCACGTTGAGGTCCTTCATCCATTTTGAGTCTATTTTCGTGTGTGGTGTAAGGAAATGGTCCAATTTCATTTTTCTGCATGTGGCTGTCCAATTTTCCCAACACCATTTGTTGAAGAGGCTGTCTTTTTTCCATTGGATATTCTTTCATGCTTTGTCAAAGATTAGTTGACCATAGAGTTGAGGGTCTATTTCTGGGCTCTCTATTCTGTGCCATTGATCTATGTGTCTGTTTTTGTGCCAGTACCATACTGTCTTGATGATGACAGCTTTGTAGTAGAGCTTGAAGTCTGGAATTGTGATGCCACCAACTTTGGCTTTCTTTTTCAATATTCCTTTGGCTATTCGAGGTCTTTTCTGGTTCCATATAAATTTTAGGATTATTTGTTCCATTTCTTTGAAAAAATTGGATGGGATTTTCATAGGCATTGCATTAAATGTGTAGATAGCTTTAGGTAGCATAGACATTTTCACAATATTTATTCTTCCAATCCATGAGCATGGAACATTTTTCCATTTCTTTGTGTCTTCCTCAATTTCTTTCATGAGTACTTTATAGTTCTCTGAGTATAGATTCTTTGCCTCTTTGGTGAGGTTTATTCCTAGGTATCTGATGGTTTTGGGTGTAATTGTAAATGGGATTGACTCCTTAATTTCTCTTTCTTCTGTCTTGTTGTTGGTGTAAAGAAATGCAACCGATTTCTGTGCATTGATTTTATATCCTGACACTTTACTGAATTCCTGTACAAGCTCTAGCAGTTTTGGAGTGGAGCCTTTTGGGTTTTCCACATATAGTATCATATCATCTGCAAAGAGCGATAGTTTGACTTCTTCTTTGCCGATTTGGATGCCTTTAATTTCTTTTTGTTGTCTTAATTGATATATATATTGCATACTGTACCCAATAACAACAGAATACACATTTTCCCCCCAAAAAACCATGAATATTCATAACTTAGACCATAACCTGGGTTGTAAAACAAATTTCAACAAACTTAAAATAAATTGCATTATAAAGAACATAATTTCTGACCATAATAGAGTCAAGCTACAAATTAGAACAACAGAAAAAGTTATGAACATGAGGAAATTAAATATAGGTCTCCTATGGGTAATTTTGAAGTGTGTTGTTTAATTTTTCTGTTGTTCTAATTTGTAGCTCGATTCTATTATGGTCAGAAAATATATTCTTTATGCTGCAATTTATTTTAAGTTTGTTGAATGGATAAAGAAGATGTGTATATACACAATGGAATACTATGCAGCCATTAAAAGAAATGAAATCTTGCCATTTGCAACGATGTGGATATAACTAGATGGTATTATGCTGAGTGAAATAAGTCAATCAGAGAAAGACAATTATCATATGATCTTCCTGATATGAGGAATTTGAGAGGCAAAGTGGGGGTCTTGGGGGTAGGGAAGGAAAAAATGAAACAAGATGGGATCAGGAGGGAGACAAACCATAAAAGATTTTTAATCTCACAAAACAAACTGAGGATTGCCTGGGGGAGGGGCGTAGGGATGGGGTGGTTGGGTTATGGACATTGGGGAGGGTATGTGCTATGGTGAGTGCTGTGAAATGTGTAAGCCTGACGATTCACAGACCTGTACCCTTGGGGCAAATAACACATTATATGTTAATTTTAAAAAATCTGTTCTTAAATTACCCATAGGTCAAAGAGAAAGTCTCTAAGAAAATTTAAAATAAATATGCAGAACGAAAATAAATTAAAACACATATCAAAATATGTGGGATGCATTGAAAACAGTTTTTTTTTTTTGAGATTTTATTTATTTGGGGTGCCTGGGTGGCTCAGTGGGTTAAGCCTCTGCCTTTGGCTCAGGTCATGATCTCAGGGTCCTGGGATCAAGCACCGCATCGGGCTCTCTGCTCATCAGGGAGCCTGCTTCCCCCTCTCTCTCTGCCTGCCGCTCTGCCTACTTGTGATCTCTCTCTCTGTCAAATAAATAAATAAAATCTTTTTTTAAAAAAGTTTTTATTTGACAGAGAGAGCACAAGTAAGCAGAGCGGCAGGCAGAGGGAGAGGGAGAAGCAGGCTCCTTGCTAGGCAAGGAGCACAATGTGGGGCTCAATCCCAGGACTCCAGAATCACGACCTCAGCCAAAAGCAGATGCTTAACCAACTGAGCCACTCAGGCACCCTGGAAACAATTCTGAGAGGAAATTCATAGTACTAAATGGTAACACTAGGAAAGAGCAAAGGTCTCAAATCAGTTATTTGAGTTCTTATCTCAAAAAAACAAAAGACAAAAAATGAAAGAGAAGAAAAATAACTTCAGAAAACGTATAAGAAAGGCAAAAATAAAGATCAGAGTAGAAGATGATGAAATTGAAAATAGGAAAACAAGAGAAAAATCAGTGAAACAAAAAATGTTTATTTGAAAAAAGTCATTAATAAAGCTCTAGCAAGATGGACAATAATAAAAAGAAGGAAGATACACATCAGAAATTAAGTAGGGACTGTCACTACAGATTCTACAGCCATTAAACAGCTAATAAGAGGGTGACATGAAGGGAAATATAGTAGTAAGTACCTTCAAACACTCTCTTCTCCATAAAAGCAATGAGAAAACTGGCAAAAAAAAATTCAGAATCAACTTTTTTTGGGAACTTTGGCAAGGTTTTGCAGCAATCCAGGATGTATTTAAGAATCTCAGTAAGAACAGTGAGCTCTTTGGTGTTTTAACTTGGTCTACTCACCTCCCTCCTTTTTTTTTTTTTTGTTTTAATTAAGATTTTGCCTATTTATTTGAGGGAGAGAGAGAGATCACACAAGATCACACATTTGAGGAAGAGGCAGAGGGAAAGGTAGAAGCAGGCTCCCTGCTGAGCAGGAAGCCCGACTTGGGGTTCAATCCCAGGATCCTGGGATCATGAACCGAACCGAAGGCAAATGGCAAATTGACTGAACCACCAAGATGCCCCTAGTCCCCTCTGCTCTTGCCAGCCCAGAGTAACCTTGAAAAGCAAGAGCCCATAACCACAGTGAAACCCGGCACCTGCCAGCCATTGAAGAAGGCAGAATGGGATTAGGGAGTTCCTTTAAAGCCTTATTCACAGGGAACTGTCATTATTTGATAAGTCTGGTGGTTCTCTAGAAGATCCTACTTACAAGGTTATCTTAATTTGACATGATTTGTAGCTCAGCCAGTATAGAAAAGCCTGTTCTCTATGGGCAGTTGTAGAAAACATTTAGAAGCAATTGCTCAAATTTACAGCTGCCTGGGGAAGTCAACAGACTAACCATAAAGCCTAAAAATAAAAGCTGGTGAATGAGATATCTGTAAGGCTTAAGTACAGATATAGAAAAGATTTTTAAATTAGAAATAGACATTACTTTACTTCATTAACTTTAAAAGTTAGATGAAAGAGATACATGATCATAGAAATTATCAAAGTTGGCTGAAAGTAAAGTGAAAAGTTTGTACAGACCAATAACCACAGGGAAAAAAATTAAATAAAATTCAAAATGCTATTCTCCCTGCCAAAGGTTTAAGGTACATTTAGTGGTTTAGGTGTAGTTTCTGAAATCTCTGGGGAACAAATATCTTATACAAACTGTTCCAGGGCACAGAAAATAATGGGCAACATTGCTTTATGCTCAGATGAGACAAAGAAAGATAAGAAAATTATCTTTCGGGGCACCTGGGTGGCTCAGTGGGTTAAGCCTCTGCCTTCAGCCTAGGTCATGATCTCTGGGTTCTGGGATCGAGCCCTGCATTGGGCTCTCTGCTCAGCAGGGAGCCTGCTTCCCTCTCTCTGTCTGCCTCTCTGCCTACTTGTGATCTCTCTGTCAAATAAATAAATATTAAAAAAAAAAAAGAAAATTATCTTTCTTGCTTTCAATCATTGGTTTAAAATATTAGCTGTCAGGGGTGCCTGAGTGGCTCAGTCAGTAAAGCACATGACTCTTTTTTTTATAAATTTTTTTTAATAAACATATAATGTATTATTAGCCCCAGGGGTACAGGTCTGTGAATCGCCAGGTTTACACACTTCACAGCACTCACCATAGCACATACCCTCCCCAATGTCTATAACCCCACCACCCTCTCCCTGCCCCCTCCCCCCCGGCAACCCTCAGTTTGTTTTGTGAGATTAAGAATCTCCTATGGTTTGTCTCCCTCCTGATCCCATCTTGTTTCATTTATTCTTTTCCTACCTCCCAAACCCCCCACGTTTCATCTCCACTTCCTCATATCAGGGAGATCATATGATAGTTGTCTTTCTCTGATTGACTTATTTCACTAAGCATAATACCCTCTAGTACCATCCACATCATCGTAAATGGCAAGATTTCATTTCTTTTGATGGCTGCATAGTATTCCATTGTGTATATATACCACATCTTCTTTATCCATTCATCTGTTGATGGACATCTAGATTCTTTTCATAGTTTGGCTATTGTGGACATTGCTGCTATAAACATTTGGGTGCACGTGCCCCTTCGGATCACTACGTTTGTATCTTTAGGGTAGATACCCAGTATAAGCACATAACTCTTGATTTCAGCTCAGGTCATGATCTCAGGGTCATGAGACTGAGCCCTGCGTTGGGCTCCACACTGGGCATGGAGCCTGCTCTCCCTCTCCCCCTGTCCCCACTCTCTCTCTCTCTCTGGCATTGCTGTTGATTTGTTCTATAAATATATAATTTTTTCTGTTATTGTTAGGGAATTTGATTTCCCCTTGATTGTGCTGTTTTCTTCCAAGTGTTTGATGTTTCTTGATTGTATACCCATTCATCATTAGGTTTCCCTGTTCACGTCAGTAGCTGCTGCTCTTGTTTACGGTACTCTGCCTCTAATATTTTAGAGGAAGAAGGAAAACTTGCTCCCTGGGGAGCTGGGCAAGAAGGAAGTTGGCTAGAAATAATGAAAGAAGTGGAAAGGAGGGGTAAGTGTGTGTGCCGCCAACCCTCTTGATCCAATATTTATGTCTATTCTTATTTCAACTACTTTAACTTCATCCCACTGCAGACTTATGGTGCTGGCATTTAAATAGCCATCCTGAGATTGCTTCCTATAAGGGGTTTGACTTCTCCAAAAATATATTTGCTTAATTTTATATTTTTCTCATTTACCCAAAGGACACTGTTAGTTGATTTAGAGTGTATGTTCCCTGAAGATGGGCTCTATCACTAGATTACAAGTTCTTTGTGGATCTTATATTGAGCATTCCAAAATGATTCCTATTTGATGGTAACGATGGCAAGAATACTGGGAATCTCTATTCAATGCGTCCTTCTGTTTCTGATAGGGTCACTGAGCTGACAGTACTTTGGAAAGCCTATTGGTGTCCATTTATCAACCTCAAAGTGAAGAATGCTTTCATTATAAATTCTATAGCTTTATTATTTACTAAAGCATCCAAGGTCTTCCTGATTGCAAGTATTTTTAGCCTGTATCTCCTCTTATATACTAAAACTTGAGGAAATGTTATTGGGTTTTATAGCATCACATCCCGGCATTGTAGCTGGCATTATTATTCTTACTGAAAAACAAAAACAAAAACAAAAAACAAAAGGAACACACAGTGGTGAAGTAATTAATCATATGCTAATGGAGGGAAAGAAACAAAATAAGATGGTTTGTATGGGGAAACCCCTATTCTACCCAATAGACTCTGATGCCAGCCCTTGATGAGCACTGAGTATACTTGCTCCTTATTCTCACAATTATACCTACACTACAATTGTATTGCAAAAACAGGCTGATGCCGAAATGAGTAGGACTCTCTATGCATTAAAGCTGATTGACGGATGAGGAATTCCTTTAGGATGGTGATGTGAAAGCTGGCCAACACAGTTAACATCCCCCATCACTTCATTTATATACTGGCCCTTAGCAGATGTTTTTTGTCTTGTTTTGCTTTGTTTTTAAATCAGGCACAGACTTTACAGGCTTCATAGAGTATAAAAATAAACTATGGGAAACACTGCAACCATCTGGGACACAGATGCACAGTGAGCAGGAACTAGTGTGGATGCCTGTAGAAAGTGACCATCAGTCATTCTTCAAGCTTAGAACTTGTTGCCAAAAGCAGAAACCAGCTCTCAGCGTTAATGGAGTTATTGGCTGAGCAGTAATGAGGCTATTGATTGGGCAAAAACCCTGTGGCCTTTTTCTCCTTTGGAAACTCTGGGCCTGAGCTTGCGCAGCGTTACAATGGACATTTCTCTTCACAAATACTTTCCAAAATGCCCTAGCAAATCTTCTTCAAAAAGTAGTCTTTAAATATATAACTCAATTTCATATGCCAACTAGTAATTGATTTCCATACTCCAGAATCATCTGGTAAAAAACAAACAAGTAGGCTAAGAAGAAATTAAAGGCATAAAACCATCATACCTATTCTATATCGTCTTCATTCACAGCTCTTTCTGAAAAAGCCATGTCCCCACTTCTTGGACTCACTATACACCTCTCTCCTCTCTCCTCTTCACTTAATGGCATTAGAGGAGTGTATCCACCAGGCCTCTCTCCAGGTGACTGCATTCACATTCAGTTTCTCACCTACATTTTTAAACCACCTTCCATTAATACTGGGAAGGCAAAATCAACAGGATGCTGTGACTTCTGTGCACAGGAGACAATTATCTTAGGTGGTACAGGTTGAAGGTTGTCAATGAAGTGTGTATGCAATAACAGGGGAAGCAACACACCAGCCAATGTATGGGAGCACACAGCTTTTACAGAAGGAAAACCCCAGTGAGCACATGAAAGTAAAGCACGCATTTCATATCTGTTTGCCAAGACTGGAAGCTATAGGCCTACTGAAATGAACCTAGATTACTCATAACTACAGATAGATGGATATGTGCATATGTTTACAGATAGATGCACATGCACACACAGACACACACAGAAAGCTTTTACTGCATATATTATTTTTACTCGTTGCTGGGCTCTTGTTAAGCAGGAAAACCTTTCTGTAGAATAATTAGTTTATCTGTAAGTTTGAGAAGCTGTCGAATAAGAAAACTGCTCACAACTACATGCCTAACCATTCATTGCTCAGTTTCAGTTAGCTGGGTTTTATCAACGTCAGTGAGTATGCAATTGTTGACAGACATGGGGAAAGATTTCTTCTTTTGAAACTCACACCAAAGCCTTGAGGAGTGGCTGATCAGGCAGAGGCATCTTTTTTAAGGTTTTATTTATTTATTTGACAGAGAGAGGCACAGCGAGAGAGGGAACACAAGAGGGGGGAGTGTGAGAGGGAGAAGCAGGCTTCCCTGGGGAGGATGGAGCCCGATGCGGGGCTCCATGTGGGGGGTCGATCCCAGGACTCTGGTATCATGACTTGAGGCAAAAGCAGGTCTGCTCAACCGACTGAGCCACTCAGGCGTCCCAGGCAGGGGTAGGTTGAGCCCTCTGCGCTGGACTGTCAGTTTCTCCACTGCAGTTGAAGACCATCCTCCACAAACAGAACAGCTACTCTGGACTCACAGTCGGTCCCCCTTCCTTTCTGAACAAGACATACAGTTAGCTTGATTTGCTCCAACTATCCCTGGGGTGAGCATGAGTAAAATCACAGGGGAATCGTATGAAGACTGAAAGCAAAGGGTTCCAGATCTAAAACGAACCACTACCATTGCCTCCCCTACCCAACAACAACTGCAAGCTTCAGCAGCTTTTACTAAGAATAACCTCCTGAGAAGGGAAGATTCCACTCTTTGTTTCTAGAGCTTACCATTTAATGAAATAGACAAGATTACTATTTCCGTGGCTCAGAGATTTTCCGTGATCCCTCTGTTGATTTGACCTCTTATTCTCTATGGGTAATTTAGCAGAGAGAAATCTGTCCATGTACAACTTGGGCCTAATTTCTGAACAGTAGTGTTTTGAACTGTCATCACTGTGCTACTAAGAATCTTACGGAACTTCCCTGCTTACATAAAGGGAACCTAGGTTTTGGGCAGGCAGGGGCGCTGGGGACCGAGAATAGGAAACAGCGCCCCCTGGAGGAAGATGGTGAAACAAAGCTGGCAGAGAAACCACTGGTGAATGAGGGGTGGCCCTAAAGCCCCCTTAACTTTTGCAGCTCTTGTTCTGTGATATCCCCAACTGTAAAATAGGTATGGTATTTTCACATCAGTCTTCCTGTTCATCTTCTTATACTTGAGAGTGTAATAATACCATGCAGATCAGAGGCTCTTGACCTTCTCCTTCTAAGGAACCACTTGCGATTTATCCAAAATTTTCTGTGTTCCCATATTTGGCTGTTTTTAAGATTAGTAAGATACCATCATTAGGAATGCCAAAATTGTGAAACTTCAGGAAATTAATGAATCATGAGGTTTCGTGCATATATATTGGGGGAACAGGTTTTCACTTCTTTCTGCCATAACGGATTGGAGGTACTGGGGTTTCCCCTGACTTCCTGACCTACACGGGGGTGACCACACCTTCCTATGGGGTGGTCCCTGGCCTGGAAGTCCACAGCTTTTGGTCACAACTATCTAGTATCTAGTGACCCACTGGAGACTGGAAAAATACACCTCTGCTATTTTTCTTATCATCCTTCTAGTTTCCAGATTTCTCAGAGCAATATGCTTATGGCTAATTATTTAGTCTTATTCTCTCCATTTTATCTCTTCTCTTAGAATATCAATTACATTTCCTTTTTAAACTGTATATGCAAACAAACTTAAGGACGACTGCTATCCTTGTTTGATAATTCCAACATTCGTTATCATATCTGAGTCTGGTGCCAATGCTCCCAGATTGTGGGTTTTTTCCTTGTTTTTTTAGCATGCCCCGTGATTTTTTGTAAAACTCCAGCCCTAATGTATCAGGTAACAGCAACTGAGGTAAAAGGCCTTTACTGTGAGGCTTTATGTTAATCTGGCTAGGAGCTGGGCTGTGTTTAATGTTTGTTGTAACTGTAGGTGTCAGAGGCCTCAACTTCCTTCAGGGTCCCTGCTTCTGTGTCCTCTGCTGTTTTGGGTCTTCCCTAAGAACGCCTCCTCACAGTTTACACCTTGTTCTTTCCGCTCTTTCAGTTGTAACTCAATTACATTTGATTCCTGTTGATGTGGTGGCAAGCTGTAGGGGAGCTGAAGCATTCTACAATAATTGAATCTCAGTCTTTTAGGGCCTGTGTCTCTGGGCTATGACCGTCACAAGGGATTTTGGGTAATTATTATTGTTGTTTTACCATTAGGGTGAGATAGGAAGGCTTGAGGGGGCTAGAATTGGATTAAAGCCCTTCTTCCCCGCAGGAAGGCAGGGAAGGCTCTGCTAAAGTCTCTTCCCCTAGAAAGTAGGGCTTTCTTATAGAGAATGCTTAGGGCATATCTCAAAATGGTTATCATTCTCCTCCACGTGCCAAAGCCAGCAGGAAGTCATCTATGTACTCTTTGCCGTAAGAAACTGGTGGAGTTCCTGGGGGGTAAAACCCTGAAACTCTGGAAAATCCCCTATGACTGTGGCCTCCAGGAGTTTCTCACTCTCAAGCTAGCCCACATGCAGGACCCAGTAATTTGTTAAAATTGCCATCTGAGTGATCCTGCCAGTTTATGACTCCAGTAGCCTCTACCCTAGGTAAGGAGAACTCAGCTGTGACTTTCTGTATTCACCCTTCCCTACAAATTTCACGATAGTAGTTTGCCTTGCAACCTCATGTCTCTGATGCGTACAAGAAAAGATATTGATTTTCAGGGTGTTTTTTTCTTTCAATTTTTGTTGTTGTAAGGACTGGAGTAATAACTTGCAAGCTCTTTACACATTGGATCTGAAACCAGATTGTATAATAATAATATAATAATTGTATATAATCAGGTTGTATAACCCTGCACCAGTTAAAATCTCTGAATCCATTTCCCCCTTTATGACATGGAGATAATAAACCTTTTAGGCCTACTTCATGTCATTATTTACTTTACAATGCTTTATAAATGGTAAAGCACTAAGTTATATAGGGATTATTAGCAACTTGTCAACATCCCCTACAAATGTGTGGAGTTGTCACCAGGAAATAATTATTGAGCCAGGAATAACATTTCCTAGCTCCCTTGAAATTGTTCTGTTCCCGAAGAATGAAGTAGGAGACATGTGCCCAACTGGTCCATAATAATGTCTCCAATGCTCCTCCATGCTCATTACCCTTCTCCTAGAAGGAGAGGATGAGACCCTGGAAATGATGGAACCATATGATGGAAGAAAAATCCCTGCCTACAAGGAAGACTATTGGTTGTTATGTGTGCAAGAAAATCATTTAATGTCACTGAAATCTTGTTTGTTACAACAGCTAGTGTTATTCTATCTAATAAAGAAATTAATACCTTGATACTGGAGCTAGTTATTTATATACATGACCTACTAGTTAGGTGCTGAGTGGTGCAAAAAAAAAAAAAAAAAAGATACTGTAGACTAGAAGGATTGAGACTCAGGTCACACTGTGGTACAATATTGAGTGAAACTGTCACCTGGGATAAGGATGACAAAGAGAAAACAGAGATTGTTTTGTTATAAAAATTGAGTGTTTAAAGATTCCAGACAATAGGAAATAAGATTGAAAAATACCTGAAACAAAGGCCCATTAAAATTTGTCAGGTAAACAGTGACTCAGCCTGAAGAGAAGATTATGGACGTGATATTCTCATCCAAGCCTTGTTTAAGATGGCTTTAGGATAACAACTATTGACAGGGAGACTGCTCTGGGGGCAAGGAAGCAAAGCTATACTTCCTGTTCCCTATACCTTCTTCTCTGATCCTTCCCATATACCTGCCACTTCCACCTGAAACTTTCCCCAGTTACCAGGGAGCCTGTGCTGCCCTGTTCCAGCACTTCTCATGCCTCTCTTGTGAGCTTATTGTTCTGGGTTCAGGTCTGGAACCTCACAACCCTGGTGGTAAGGCTCAGAAAATGTACCTTGAACAACTTAAATTTCATCCAGTGGGGTGGCGAGGCTTACTTCCTCTCACATAGCCGCCATCTTGATTATTCCCCTCTCCTAATCCAGGTTTCTGCTGTTTCCTGCTTCTGGAGATTCCAGCTGAGCAGGCCATGCTGGGGTTTAGAAGGGGGAAGCAGGGGTATAGTGGGGTTGTTGGAGGAGTGGGGTAAAGGGTCGAGTGGGAGGCATGGGAAACCAACATCCCTGAGAACCTTCTGGGACCTCTCCCTGGTCAGAGGCTCTTCTTTCCACACCCCTGCATTAAAGGCTGCCTGCATGTGGTGATCTGCTGCATCTCTGTGTACAGTTAGCCACTGTGAAAATCAAATTTCATCTTGGCTCTGAACCCTTCACTGTAATGGTTTTGGGGGCTAAGACCAATAAAACTAAAATGTGTGAGGAGAGAAATCCAATAAGAGAAAGCAACTTAGGGGCATCTGGATGGCTCAGTTGGTTAAGCGACTGCCTTCGGCTCAGATCATGATCCTGGAGTCCCAGGATCGAGTCCCACATCGGGCTCCCAGCTCCACGGGGAGTCTGCTTCTCCCTCTGACCTTCTCCTCACTCATGCTCTCTCTCACTGTCTCTCTCTCAAATAAATAAATAAAAATATTAAAAAAAAAAAAAAGAGAAACTTAAAAAGATACACCCCTTTTAAGTCAGCCTATGATCATTAAACTTTTAAACTTAAGATAGGGATTGCCCTCCCTATCTTAAAACCACTCCTGGGAGGCAGAGTGGCTTCTTATTTCTTTTAAATCCAGGCTTAATGTTACTTCTGAGTTCTCACCTAGACTTTCCCAGGGGCTGCCCTCTGGCTTCCCATCTCTTCCTTACCCAGAGGCAAAGGACATGCTCCCTGGCAGGTGGTGGCACCCCTCTGGTCCGGCCTTGCCCCACCCCCACAGCAGGGGTGGGAGGTTGTGGAGGGCAGCAGAGAAGGCCCCCACTGATTGGGAATGTTGGGAGGGAGGTCCTGGGTGTTGCCAGTAAGGACACCAGGAAGGACACAGTCAGGTTTGCTCCAGGTTACTGCCGTTAATCTCCCTCTGAGCGGCAGTGTGGGGGGAAAAAGCTGCTTCAGGTAACAGAGGCATGGATGCCGTCTCAGGCTCAGAAGGGAGGCAGTGGGTTCTGGAGGTGGAAGGAAGCCAGACGACCTCAGTGAGGGCTGAGGGGCTGCATAGTTCCAGGGGGCCGTGCAGGGTCAGGAGCCCCGCTAGGTAGGGAGGGCTGTGGGAACGCAGGTTTTGGACACACTGTGGAATGCCCAGGAGAGGTTGTGGTGGCAGTCTCTACGTATCTGGCAAAATGTTAGGAAAATGAACCAAATGCTAGGGAAAAATGACCTAAATCTAAATGCCAGAAGAGGGGTGGGGCTGGCACCCCAGTGTCCAACCTTTTGTTTGCAAAAGGAAGTGCTATCTTTTTAAATTAGGACTGACTTAAAGCCCTTAAATTCACATATGTTATTCAGACTATTATGTTTCAAACAGAAAGAGGTAATCAGCTCATCAGGTATGAAATGATTTTAACAAGACTCCACTAAAACTTTCTAGAAAATAACTCCTTTATATCCTTTGTGTGTCAGTTGAGGATGAAAGGCTACCTGGCTACCCTTCATCAACACAGCCAACGGTCACACTCGAGCCTTGCTTCCCCTCCACAGTCCTGTCACGGGCAGCCATCTAAGAGGCCAGAGCCGCCCCTCACTGTCGCCGGGCCTCCAGGACCATGTATAGCCATAGAGCATGTTCCCTGGAACTGCAGCACATGGCAGGTTTGGCACATATTTTTTATTTTCTTTTACTTTCACATTTACAAACTCAGGAAGCCATTTGGAGAAGGGGGAGGTTGAGGCTGCCTGAAGAAAACCTGGGCTCGTGGGCACCACACAGACTTAGGACTTCTCGCAGGGAAGCCTGGCCTGTCTCCCCGAAGCCCTCACTGTCATGAACATCTGAAACAGTAGCTGTGGCCTGCTCCTCCGTGCCTGGAAGACGCCTCGGCCCGGGGTTTTATTGCTGGTGAACTTGATTATCCAACTTAAGAGTCCAGGATGATGGCCTTATCAAAAATGGGTCCAGTGGTGAGCCTTCTGAGGAGATGAAAGGAAACTGGCATGTGTACACCACATTCTGTGGGCCAGCCTGGGGCCCAGGCTTGCCTCTGGCCTGGAAGGGCCCTGGAGATAGGCATTGTCCATCCAGAAGGGACAAAGAGAACAATAATCAGGGCGGGCATGCTCAATCCCACAGCAGCTGGAGCGCCAGAACCCAACCAGCATTCCCTTTCACCCTGCTACATGTCCCTTAAGGCCCCCCAAGATGTTCCCTCTCTCAGGTGGAAAGAATATACATGCCCCTCTTTCCAAAGTTGCATCTCTTGGGCTGAGGGAGACAACTGTTTGGCAGGCAGTCTAGAAACATAGACTAGAGGTACCCAGGCATAGATCCTGGAAAGATGGACTGCCGAAAAGTACCCTCGGGTCACCTCTGAGTTTCACAGGAACAAAATAGTCATGGAAAGAATGGTTTGCCTCTGTGATTATAGCAGCGCCAAGATGAAAGCCAGAGGTGTAATTTTATTACTCAGATTTGATCCTGTATGATCCGTGTGATTTTTTGCAGGCCATTAGATTCTCCATCTCTCCTCAAAGTGCTGGGTGCCATTCTTACAATCCTTCAGTGACAGGCAGGACTACCTCTCTCTCCAGGGAAGCTGCCAGTGGGTCTTCGACAAAGGAAAAAATAACTCCTCCACCATGTAATTTTTCTTCCCAGACTGTCAGATTGCAAATGTTTGGTCCCATTCCCCTTCTGAGGAGAGTAAAGGCCTAATGGCATTGACAGGGGAGGGGACCGAGGGGGGATCTGCCAGGGCCCTCAGTGTACCTTATGTCCAAACTAAGTTGTAATGGTCAGGGTCCAGCTTCATCGGCCGAGGCATGCCCAGGTCCATGGGAGGCTGCAGCGTCTCTACAAAGAGTGGAGAGGACATTTCTGTGCTCACATCTCCCACTTGGCTAGCCTCTGGTCTAACAGATATTTGAATTCACAGTTCTATACATTAGTTTAGCAAAAAATCTGGCTTCTGATACCCGAAGAGTTTAAAGTCCCCTTCAAAACGTGCATATAGGCGCCGGATGTCCCGTTTGCTGATGCCCAGGAAGTAGCGCTCCACCTTGGTTTTATTGTACACGGTAATGCCCGGAGGAATGGTGGGATAAGACACCAGGTGGTCTATGCCAGCTTCTTTTAAGATGTAGGGGGCATCGTCCTCCAGGGTCTCATGGTGACCGATCACACTGTACTTTATCTCGCAGGGTGCGCACAGTTCAACATATGTCACCCAGTGAATGATGTGGTCTCCAAACTGAAGGTCCAGCCATCTGTGGTTTGGATCGCCCAGGTACCGTACAAAATCTTCGAACTGGATGCCCCTGGTCTCCGTGCGGTTCTTCCTGTATTTTCTAATGATGCCCGGGGCGATCTCATGTCTGTACCATGGCTCAAAGCGGGGGTTGTGAACAAACTTATCTTTAAATGCAGAAATCAGTCTTTCGAAGGGATCTCTGACAATAAAAAACTTAAAATACGTTTTCAAGCTAAGAAGAGAAATGAAGAGAAATATGCAGTTAGGCCACTGGCCGCCAGTGGTAGCCAGGGTGAGGGGGCACGAGGGCAGAGTGCCAGTAGTGGCCACAGCTGCCAGAACACGCTCTCCTGTGAGGAGCAAGTTCCATGCATTTCTGAATCCACCCAGCTGCCTTCGGCGGCGGAGCCTGTTACTGGCCTACCTTATGGTGAGGAAAGAGGGGCTCAGAAACCATTAACTGTCCCAGGCCACAGGACTTACCACCCCAGAGGGCCACCATGAAGACACTACTTAGCTCAACAGATAATCGAGTATTTCAAAACTTCAAAGATGTTTGAAAGTCTTGTTTTGGGGCAGAGACCTGGTAAGGTCAGGAACCCCAAGTGAGGTAGGAATGGTGGAGGCTAGAGGAAGATACTCTAAGGGACCTCTGTATAAACACAATTCACAGTTGCCAGGGGAAGGCCCAGCCAGCGCAGGGGGCAAGTGGAGACGGGGAGGGGCGAGGCTGTGGCTCTAGCTGGCAGGGAGGCCCAGGGCAGAGGCAGCCGTGGGACAGGCCTGTTATGGTGCTAACAGAATAATCATGACACTGGCCACCACTGTAATTACAGTGCCTACACCATGCCAGAAAACGGCTCATGGCCCTGTACACCTGAGCTCATCTTCTCTCATAAGAGTCCCCAAGACACCAGGACTCAGCCGGACAGCAGGCCCACACTTAGCTGTTAGCCTCTCAGATGCTGCATCTAACACCTGCGTTCTACAGGTTTTGCACAAACTGGGAAGACTAAAAAACCAGCACTAGAAGTAATGAGAATCAAATGGCCAAAAAGCAAGGGAAGTCAAAGTTCCTTTGGTGCCCTGACATCGACTTGCTGCTGCCGCTCATGGGTTTAGATTCCTTCTAAGCCTTGTTCTGCAGTGTCATTTCACAGCTAATGACAAGAAATTTTCAGTTTCCTAGCTAAGTCATTTTTAACATGCCCAGTCTCTATCCCTGCTGTGATCAGTGAGGTCTGACTCTCTTTGCCTGTGTTAGGTCCAGTCCCCACCACCTGTCTTCCAGGCAGTTGCTACAGAAGCAGGTGCAAGGACTCTGGAAGAAAATAAAAAAAACTAAGTGGGGTTCCCCTGTAATCCAAATCCCTTTCCTGTGACCTAAAGGTTATATTCAGTAAAGAATCCATAAAACTTAACAGAATCAGAGCAGGACAAAAATGACTACTCATTTCTATTAAGAAAATTAGGTAACCTTTGTTTTAATGGACTGCATGAAGGTAAGGGTGGAGAAGACTTTCTGAAATTCTCACAAAGGTTTGTGAATTTAAATGCACTGAACGCGGGGCATATGCTCAGCTGCCTCTCACAAATGTAAACCAAAAGCTCCCTGCAGTCCTTGGAGCAATTTGAGGCATATGGCAAGGACAGAAATGAGCCTCAGGTTTTACCAAAATTCCCCTCCCCTTAGGAATCTACTCCTACCGCTTCTGAATTTCTGCATCACTGAAGGAAGAGAGACGAGGGAGGCCATTCTTCTCATGGTCATGAACCACATTTTCAGGGATCTCTTCAATGGAAGGAAAAGCTCCTGGGAAGGAAACATGGGAGAACAGGTTGGCTGCCTTAGTACTACCCTTAAAGGAAGATGCCTAGTCTCTTACCTTGGCTCCCATGTTCCCTGCAAGCTCCCCTTAAATCCCAGTTTAGGTCTTTGAATTCCAACTGCTTCTGCCAGCAGGATGAGAGAGTGAAGAAAAGCTTCTGGTAATCCATAAGCCAACTAGAGGAAACAGATGAGTTGGGGTGGGGAGAGCGGGAAACAGGGAGGGGGTGGTGGTAAACACTGCCAATACCAACCCCTGGCAAAACATCTAAATTAGGTGAAATTGTACATTTAAAAAAGATCCCCGTGTGCAGAAAGGATTCCTAAAATGAGCAATACTCATTCTACTTTGAAACTTGGGGAAAATGCCAGAGCAGCAGGACCATGAAACATACTGCTGGCTGATGACCCCATTGGGGGCCCATCATCCCCAATGGGCTTGGCTCTCCCAGCTCCACATCCCTAAGTCTAAGGTGGTTCCTAGGCAATGTCACCACATACCAGACTGCAAGTGGCAAAGCCGACTATGCTGGGCAAACCTGGCCAATGCTGTGGGAATAGTGTGATATAGCTGAGGCAGGGGACGAGGAGGACAAAGTGTTTAGGAAGGCAGGACAGGATCAAAGCCACAGTGCTCAGGTCAGTGCTGGGGAATCTTGGGTGGACCCCATCCTCAGGTTGGTGGACTGGGCAGGTTTTTCATTCTCTTCTCAAGACAAATAGACACAAAGCATCGGTATCCACGAAGGTTCTAGCCAAGCCTCCACAAACCTTCCCATCTATAGTTGTGTTAATCCTGTCGTGTTGAGGTCTGGCAGGGAAGGATCTCTGTTGGGCCATCTATACAGCAGCCACTGGCTTGACTGTTTGATTCACCCCTCCTCCCAAGTACGTAAGCACCACTCCAGAACTCTGTGCTAAGTGCTATGGATGGCTATGAAATGACAAACATCTGCTCTCGAGGGGATAATGAAAGAACCATCTCTGAGGACTTCTACCTGGACCTCCTCAAGTACTTGTCCCCATGCAGGCGTCTTTAGGGATGACTGAAGAGAGCCACAAGGCCCATCTTCTATTTTATGACCTGGCAAACCTGCCCCCATTTTTATCCTGTACTTGTAAATTGGTGTTTACTTCTTAAAGTCTAATGCTTTGAACTGTGATGGCAGATTTATAAGACTTTTGTGTATTCATTGTTTTACATTTGATTTGTGACCTCATTTTTTGATGTCAAAAATCCAACACACTGTCAGATTACTCAAGAAACACATTAGTTATACACCATAAGATGAGGCGAGTGTCTCCTCTCCCACCCCCAAACAACCACGAAAAGGCCAAATGAAACAACCAGGAAAAGGACCATTGACCACCAACTCTGAGAACAGCAGCAGGAGTGGTGGGCTGGAGGACAGAGACCACAGGGCCACCTCCCATGGAGCTCTGAGGGCTGATTCTTGGTCCTGGAGTCAACTGCTGTCGACTGGAATTATGTTCCTTTTGAGGCTGAAGTTAACAGAGCCCATAATTATCTTGGACCAATTCAGGGTAATTGGAGTTTAAACAAACAAACATGGTATCTGAAAAGAGCAGTGAGTAATCAAAACCAGTAGAGTATGAGGTCACTTTTCAACGACCTAGTTTGTTCCCAAATAAACATCTGATTTCCTGAAGCAAGTTGATTCAATCTTCTCAATATGGAAGCTCAGTATAAAATGGGGACGCCTTCTTTCTAGCCACGTGGCACAGAATACTTCATCTGTGGGTGAAGCATGTGCCGTCCACCTGGCAGGACTCCTTTCCCAGGCATGTGTGCAAGCGCTTCCTCTACAGAGGGGCAGCCGGGAGGCCAGTGAGTGTGGAGCTTCAACATACCAGAACAGAGCTAACCACCAGTAAGGTGCCAAGGCAGTGCATCTGAAGAGAAGAAAAGGGATCAGCCCAGGGGAGGGAGGTGGTGGAGGGGTTGGACAGGCTGCTGGAGACAGGAATTCCACTCGAAAGTGAGGAAAGGAGATTCTGACCACAGATGTGGCCCTTTGAAAACCTCAATATCTAAAACTTTTAAGCCACCAGCTTTGAAAGTACACTACCAACAGGGGAAACACTCCAGAAAACCATCCATAAGGTTACCAGCCTTTCCACAACTGTCCCTGCTTTTGGCCCTCTCTGCTGCCTCCATTGCCCAGGCCACAGGCTGTTGCCCCCCACACCCCATGCCCCCAGCCAGGCAAACCCTGCTGTCCACTGACCACAGACACCCACCCAGCCCTGCACACACCATTTAACACGATCAACACTTTCTTCCACTGGGTGTTGCCCACTTTAGGAGTCTGGCAGAAAAGAATCTTATGCTTGTCACAGACAAATATCCGGTCCAGGACAAACTTGGAGACTGCGGTGTGTGAGAGATTCTTCAGGGCTTCATCCCTGCAGACGTTTCTGATGAGTTCCAGGCGCTCCATATAGACAAGGGGTTGAACAAGCCGGCTGTCTGAAGGCACCTTCCCAGTGGGCTGCAGGTAACAAGGAGACAGAAGCAGCCCAAGGGCTTGGTCAAAAGCAAACAGGAGCCCCCCAGGGAGGCTCTGCCCCCTAACCTCATGCTGCCTGCTGACATGCAAGGGCGAGAACCAGAGCTGCGGGAACAGGCAGGGGGAGACTCCTTCAGGGGCCTGGCATTCAGGCGACATGGATGGGCTGGACCAAAGCTCAGCCAGAGACACGAGGAGGTTCCTTCACCCTCAGCCACTTAGACCGAGGAGGTGGTGCGGGTGAGAGGTCTGCCTGCCACTTTGCTGATGGCAGGCATTAGGGCCCATAGTGTCCTGGACACAGCAGGATACTTTGCATTCCGGGATTTCAGTGAAGGCCAGGTTCCACCCCCTTCCTTCTCCCTAGCATTTCCCTCCATATAATTCTGAGTGTACGTATGTGGACGGTACGTGAGGACCAGTCATCTACACATGTGCTGCTTCAAAGACTCTGGTACACCAGTAGAATGGTTTATTAACTAGAGAAACACACCCTAGGTCATTCAGTACGGGTTTTCAAAATGCTGAAGCCATTACTCCATCTCCTCAGTGACAAGCACATGGTTATGCCTCCCTGGCATGTGGTTTAAGAAGAGGGCTCTGCGTGGTAGTGGTGTCCGCTGTCCTGGAAGCATGGCCACTGTGGGCAAGTGCTGGAGCATGCTGGTGCTGGTTTCTGCCATGTCCTCCCACCAGGTGGGGAAGTCCATGTGAGCACTGGGCAAAGGCTCTGACCCAGAAACCCTGTCTGACAAGAAAGAGGGCCTGGGAGTGAGCAGATGTGGACCACAGGGCCTGGGGGTGGGGGGCATGGTCTCCGGCTGGGTTTGAGGTTGGGGTACACCTGCACAAGGGCACTCCTGGGGCTCTTTTACTCTGTGACATCTCAATTCTGAAGTGTTTGATCACCTGAGTTATCTGAAACAGGTCTCTCAGAAGCTTTTCCCCTCAAAACCAGTATAATTTCCAGTGTGTGTATGGGTGTGTGTATGTGTGTGTAGCTAGGATGGTTCCTCTGCAGCTTTCACACACGGAATCATCACTCTCCCTACATGGGCTCCAGCTGTCACCCAACACTGTGGCTGTTGTCCTGTTGTCCACAGCCCACCCTGCCCACCCCTGCCTCAACTGCCACTCTTTGTGGGCAACCCATTTTTAATATCCGTGTGTTGGTTGGATTTTTTCCATAATGTTCCAGCACATTACACATTTTGCCAGGGTAAGTCAGTGTGGGCTTCTCTGCGGATTTTCCTGGAAGGCAGGGAGCCCTGTTTACCTGCATCCTCAGCTCAGAAAATGTCCTTTTTCCTTAGGACACTTAGGCAGGAGTGGAGCTCACATGTGACAGTGTGTGGAAGTCATCTGAGGTTAGAAGGTAGGCAGGGGTTTCTGGGTCAGAGCATCCCACAGCTCACACAGATTTTCCCACCTGGTGGGAGGACTCTTAAGAGCAGAAACCAGCAGCGATGTGCCCTAGCATTTGCTCACATTGGCTATGCTTATGTACAATGGACACCACTACTAAGTAGAACCTGTCCCCTCTGCTTACAAATAGTTTAAGAGGTATAATCGTGTGCTTACTCAGGAGATGGGAGTCTTATACCATGTATTTGTTATAACTCAATGAATGTCTTAAAAAGGAGACATACAAAAGTTCTGACAGTGGTTGAAGAGAGCTATGGATTGCAATAAGCCGTTGTTGCTGGTTTTTCCTTTTAATGCAGGATATTTCTTTAAAATACATGAGTATATCTTCTTTCTTCATTAAAAAAAAAAACACTTGGTTTAAAAATATTGGCTGGTGGGGGAGCACCTATAAAGACGTCTACAAAGTTCTATTAAACTGTTTCAAATCCTCTGTGAGTGATTTCTACCATATTTGGGCACTTTTTGTATCCAAAGGTGGCTCTGCAAACACAGCACATTTTTGTCTCTCTTCCTTCAGCATGATCTTCAGCAACTAAAAGCCACAACTCTGCCAGAACGCCTATGAATTTCCTTCCAGGGCTCACCTGTCCCTTTCTTACTAGCCATGGGCCCCTTCTCATCTTTGCTTCCTCCCCTTTTCTACAGAAAGACAGCCACTATTTCTAGCCACTTCCTGAAGTGCCCCATAAATCAAGGATGAGTCGGTATGGTTGGCAAGGAAAGCAGACACAAAATGGGTCTGACTTTCCTTCTTAATGAGAAAGTTGACTTAAAAAACAAAAGAGATGAAATTGCTCAAGTTCCAAGTCATGCCAGATACACTTTGGGACTGCTTTAGAACCTAACACAGTATCTATAATAGAAAAGGGCTTTTGTTAACACTCGTCTCAAAACTCTACTGCTCTGCCACTTGGCAGAATGAACTGTTCGACAAATATTTATTGAGTCTTTACTCTGTGCTTGGATGAGTTGCAAGTGTTCTGTGGAGACACTGGGAAAGCCTCAGCTGAGGAAAAACGTGTGTGGCACTGTCCACATATGCGTGTGTACACGCAGAGGTGGGGGTAGGAGGTGAGGAAAATAGAGTGATCAGCGGGAGACATGCCAGCAGTTCAGTGCCACCCTGTCCTCAGTGACTTACTAACCCCTCCCCGTTCATACCACGTGGAATGTCTGCCCAGAGATCTTCTGGCTTTCCAAGAAGTATCCCAAAAAGCAGTTCTGAATAAAGAGTCTGTTACTTCAAGTCCACTCCTTTGGCCACCTCAGTCGTGGCCCTTTTCCTTGAAATGTTTCTGCTGCTGTTTATTGTCTCTTAATTCCCTTTAAGTTACACAGAACTTCTTCCCAAGAATTCAAATCAGACGGTCCCCTAACTTAACTTTACTAAATGGACCAAAATGCCCTTCTGTCTGCTAACATGCACTAGGGTTTAAAAAAAAAAATGCACTAGGGACGCCTGGGTGGCTCAGTTGGTTAAGCAGCTGCCTTTGGCTCAGGTCATGATCCCAGCGTCCTGGGATCAAGTCCCACATTGGGCTCCTTGCTTGGCAGGGAGCCTGCTTCTCCCTCTGCCTCTGCCTGCCACTCTGTCTGCCTGTGCTCGCTCTCTCTCTCTAACAAATAAATAAAATAAATAAATAAAATCTTTAAAAAAAAAATGCACTAGTGTATTTAGGCAATCCATTTATTGGGCAGTTGTAAAACCAGTCCTCCCCCAGGGACTGGGTCAGTTACAAAATGGGGAGAAGGACATGGCCTTCCAGAACACATGAGAACAAGGACCCTGGAAATATTGGGATGACAGAGGTTTCCACCCCACCACCCCAGCTCCCTCATGGATCTGCCATAACCAAACTCCCTGACATAGTTTCTCACATGTCTGACTGAATTTCCCGGGTTACCTTGGTGAAGGGAAGTGTCTTGGGAATGCCTAAGGGCTACTTCCTGAGGTCAACACATTGTGGAAGTGAGGGTGGACACCCGCAGACTTACCGGCTCTGATCCTTCACAGGGACCTCCCTTCCTCCCCAGGGAGCACGAGCACAAGCCTGCCACACTGGCCCCTGCCTTCCTGCTTTCTTAAATGGAGTCTAATTTAACCTCATTCCTTCCCCCACCCCAACTCTTACTCACTCCTCTCCTCACTCCATTCCAATTGCTCCAAACCTCAGCTCTAACCTGGATTGCAGATGACACTCAGGAGCTGTGCATCTCAGGGCAGTCCCTACCTCCAAACAAGAGCTCTTGAGAAACTGCAGAAAAATCTCCCTCATTTTCAAAGCCGTTCCTCTTCAAGCTTAAGCATTGTATATAAAGAAAAACCATTTCTCATTCAGTTGTGCTTATAGACTGGCATGGTTTTGTTTTCTTCCTTTGCAAATATACTAAGCGAAACGCATTATATTAGTTTCAGGTATACAAACATATTGATTCGACAGCTGCACAAAATAGACTTTTAAAGGCAAGCTACACAACCTAATTACATTTATAAGTCTCCTTTCTTTTGGAAAAACAGATGCTGAGTTTAAACATCTAATGATCCCTCGTTTCAGAGAATCATGTCTGACTGCTGTTTCCCACTCTCTTTACCGTGCATCTGAGTTTCGTGAGCATCAAAGGGACAGGGTAGCAAGAACAGGGGACAGAGGACATGTAGTTGAAAGTCCCAGCCCACTACTTGCTGTCCCTGACATACTGGCTCTGTTCCTTGAGCCTCACACTTTCCAAATGCAAAATGAGAGTAAAAATACTTACAGCACAGGGGTGCCTGGGTGGTTCAGTTAGTTAAGTGTCAGCCTTCCACCCAGGTCATGATCCCACAGTCTTGGGATCGAATCCCACATGGGCTCCTTGCTCAGCTGGGAGCCTGCTTTACCCTCACCTCCCCACTGGTACTTACTCTCTCTCTCTCTCTTGCTATCTCTGTCTCTCTCTCTCTCTTAAATAAATAAATAAAATCTTCAAAAAAAAAAAAATACTTACAGCTCAGAGGGCTGTTTTTGAGGACCAGTAAGATTAAAACCCAGTGAAGTCTTCTGTGGACTGCAAGGCATGTTCTGGTGCAGTATTTCCAACCACGATTACTCCCGCAGGCCCAGAGTCTTTGTAGGAAGAGTGCTCCTCCGTCCCTCGAGAGTGACCTCCCAGGATGGTCACTTTTGTTCTTCATGAGCCTCAGCAGCCTAGCAGCACCCTGGTCTCAGAGCACCTCATTCCTCTTGTGAAACTCTTGCCCCACCTCCTTGTTACTACTGATCCCAATAACTAAACATTTATTTCCTTACCTCCTTCTATTAAGGCCACCCTCCTACTTCCTACAGATTTTTCTGGTTTCCTGCCTCTGGGGTTTATCCACTCTCTTTCCTTGTCCTAGAAAGCCTCAACCTAAAAGCAACATTCCAGGCCTGCTTCACGGAGCTCTGCAGACTTGACCCGTCAATCAGTGACTTGCAACCTATAAACTCCAACAGCATGTCACTCTGACCACAGGCACACTCACTAGACTTTGTTGGGTTCTAATCTGTTGTCCTCACCCTGCAAATCAAGGACAGGAACTGTCTCTTTCTCTGTGGCTTAATGCTGGGCTGATAAACATCTTATAGCTCGATCTACCCATTTCATTCCTTTAGGCATACCTGCAACCCAAACTTTCCAGACCCAGAATGGAGGGTAGTAAGCGAGAGGGGAATCTCAAGAGTGTGCCCCGTCACGGCTGGGGAAGGATTAGGAATTTTTGTGAAAAAAGGAGCCTGAGGAGAAAGAGTCAGAATACCAAGGAAGGTGAGCACTGGGTAAAAGTCAGCAGCCTTGGGCCCTGCCACTAAGTCCCACACAATTTGAAATGATTAGCCTTTTCCCTAAACTCTGTTCTCTCATCCATGCCATCCAGAGGTGAGATTAGCTGCTCTTCTGTCCAAGAACCCTTCTAATTTGAAAAGTCCATGATTCTGGATCACAGACCTTTCCCCACTCCTTGGTTTTTTCCTGACCTAGCCCAACATCCTCCATTCCCCCCGCAAGGCTCCTTCTCTGCTGGTCAGGAATTCAACACAATCAACATTTACAGAGGATCCATGATGTACAAAGTACTGTGAGGAACATAAAAATAGATGTGACCATGCCACCTCCTAAGAGAAGCTAAAAAGATGAGCGGAAATGTGCCAAAGTGACACAAGGCACAACTCCACAGCAGCAGAATATGACGGTTAGAGGACACCAGCTGATGTGAGCATAGACAGATGGCAGGCTAGTTCCATGTGATGGGAGTACCCACTGGGGCAACAGGGGGTGAGAAGGGGCCACCACAGCTCAATTAGGAAGCAGCAACCCTGCACCCTCCTCCAACACTGACCACATCACAGAGGACATTGCCCTCTGCCTTGCTGTACCCACCTTCAGTTCCTCAGGAAAGTGCTTCTCTCCGGGCAACTTCCCTGCATCTGGCACAGCTGTCAGGAACAGGAACTCCTGTTTGGTGCTGTATGCTAAGAGATAGAGAGGTTAAAGCGTCTTCTCATGGAGGAACAGACACACAGATCAGCAGGACAGAACAAAGGCCCCAGAAATAGGCCCACACAAATATGCCCCATAGACATTTGACAAAGGTGCCAAATCAGTTCAGTAGAGGAGAGTCTTTTCAAAAAATGGTGTTCCAGCAACTAGACATCTATAGAAAAAAAGAATCTTTACTTGACCTCACACTTTATTTAAGAACAAACTCAAAATGGATCAGCACTTCAATGTAATAAAACTTTTTTAAAAACATAGGAGAAAATCTCTGAATTTCTGGGCTCTCATCAAAATCTAAAATTTATACTGCAAAAGACCCTGTGAAGAAGACAGAAAGACAAGCTACATGCTGGGGGAAAATAGTTGCAAATCAAATATCTGACAAAGGTCTCATACCTAGAATATGTAAAGAATTCTCAAACTCTAAAGAAAACAAACAAACAATCTAATTAGACCCTCTCACACTGTTTATGGGAATGCAAGTTGGTGCAGCCACTTTGGAAAACAGTGTAGAGGTTCCTCAAAAAGTTAAAAATAGAGCTATCCTATGACCCAGCAATTGCACTATTGGGTATTTAACCCAAAGATACAGATGTAGTGAAAAGAAGGGCCATATGCACTCCAATGTTCATAGCAGCAATGGCCACAATCACCAAACTGTGGAAAGAGACAAGATGCCCTTCAACAGATGAATGGATAAAGAAGATGTGGTCCATATATACAATGGACTACTCAGCCATCAGAAAGGATGAATACTAAACTTTTGCATCAACATGGATGGAACTGGAAGAGATTATGCTAAGTGAAATAAGTCAAATAGAGAAAGTCAATTATCTTATGGTTTCACTTATTTGTGGAAGATAAAGAATAGCATGGAGAACATTAAGAGAAGGAAGGGAAAATGAAGTGGGGGGGGGAAATCATAGGGGGAGATGAATCATGAGAGACCATGGACTCTAGGAAACAAACTGAGAGGAAGGGTGGGGTGAGAGGATGGTTTAGCCTGGTGATGGGTACAAAGGAGGGTACCTATTGTATAGAGCAATGGGTGTTATATGCAAACAATGAATCATGGAACGCTACATCAAAAACTAGTGATGTACTGTATGGTGACTAACATAATAAAAAAAAATAAAAACAAAAAAAATGGGTAAGACATGGACTAACATTTTACCAAAGAGGATCTATAGATGACAAATAAAACATGAAGAGATATTCAATGTCATTAGTCATCAGGCACATACAAATGAAAACCACAATGAGATACCACTACAAACCTATCAAAATGGTTAAAATAAAACATAGTGAAAACTCCAAATGCTACTGAGGATGCAGAGAAACTGAAGAACTTACATGGCTGGTGGAAATGTAAAATGGAATAGCCGCTCTAGAAAAGTATGGTAGTTTCTTTAAAAACTAAGCATTTAGGGGTGCCTGGGTGGCTCAGTCCTTAAGAGTCTGCCTTTGGCCAGGGTAGTAATCTCAGAGTCCTGGGATCAAGCTCTGCATCAAGCTCCCTGCTCCGCAGGAAGCCTGCTTCTCCCTCTCCCACTCCCCCTACTTGTGTTCCCTTTCTCACTGTGTCTCTGTCAAATAAGTAAGTAAAATCTTAAAAAAAAAAAAAAAACAACTAAGCATTTAACTGCCCTATGACCTAGTAATTGCATTCCTGGGCACTTATCCCTGAAAAATGAAAACTTATATCCACATAAAAAACCTATACACAAATGTTTATAGCAACTTCATTTGTAATAGCCCCAAACTGGAGAAAAACCCCAGATGTCCTTCAACAGGTGAATGGGTAAACAACAGTGGGACATCCATATGATGAACTACTACTCAGCAATAAAAAGGAACAAAGTATCGAGACACACAGTAATAGCTGGATGAATCTTCAGGAAATTATGTTGAATAAACAGAGCCAAGGCCAAAAGGTCATATACTGTATATGACATTCTTTAAAAATATATAATGGAGAGACTAGACTAGTGGTTTCCAAGGTGGGTAGGGGCCAGAGGATGGAGTTGAGAAGAGGGAGGTAGGTGTGGCTACAGGGCACCTGGGTGGCTCATTTGGCTGGGTGTCTGCAGTTGACTTGGGTCATGAGCCCATGGTCCTGGATCAGGCCCCGCATGGGGCTCACTGCTCAGAGGGAGTCTGTTCCTGCCTCTCTCTGCCTCTCCTGTTATGCTTTATTACTCTCAAATAAATAAATAAATAAATAAATAAAAAGGCAACCCAGGGTTCCTTGTGGTGATGGAGATGTTCTGCAACTTGACTCTGTCAATGTCAATATTATGATTCCAACTCTGCACTATAGTTCTGGAACATGTTACTGCTGGGGTAAAGTGAGTAAAGGGTACATAGAATTCTGTATTCTCACAACTGCATATGACTCTACAGTGATCTCAAAATTAAAGGTGTAATTAAAAAAAAAACAAGTTAGGGGTGCCTGGATGCCTCGGTTAAGTGTCTGAATTTTTGGTTCTGGCCCAGGTCATGATCTGAGTTGTGAGATGGAGCCCCCAGTTGGGCTCTGTGCTTGAGATTCTCCTCCTCTCCCTCTCCCCTACTCTTCTCTCTCTCTCTCTCTCTCTCTCTCATAAAAATCTTTAAAAAAGAAAAACCAACCAGAAATCCAAGTTAGCAGTAAAGTTTGCATTTACACATTAGTTTAAAAATTCATGCAAAGTGAGATGAGATCAGACCAATCTTACAAAATGCTAGTCCAGAGTAATAATTTACAAAAACTGCTTTGAGAGAAACCCTTGGGTAGAATTTGAAGATAATTTTCAGATCTCTACAACCAAAGAAACATTTCCTTTCAAAATTCTGCAGTATCTAAAAACATAATTAGAAAAAGTAGGTAGCAAAAGAAAGCATAAAGGGATGCCTGGGTGGCTCAGTTGGTTAAGCGGCTGCCTTCGGCTCAGGTCATGATCCCAGTGTCCTGGGATCGAGTCCCACACAGGGCTCCTTGCTCGGCAGGGAGCCTGCTTCTCCCTCTGCCTCTGCCTGCCACTCTGTCTGCCTGTGCTCACTCCCTCTCTCTCTCTGACAAATAAATAAATAAAATCTTAAAAAAAAAAAAAGAAAGAAAGAAAGCATAAAAAATCGGCGTAACAGAACATGAACAAAGGCACATTTATTTCATTTAAAAAACAATCAAAACCTCCTCCTCTTGGGTCATGAACACACACTGGCCTGCAGCCCTCCACCTGCATGGGTTGGGCTACTACACCTTCCCTAGGCCCCAGCTGCATGCTGTAAGTACACACCATGGCCTGGTGTCCTCCCTGCTCAGGGAGGGTAAAGACATCTTCCAAGTACCTGACAACAATAATAATCCCATCTCACTGCTTGTTAAATACCTTTGGGTTATTGGACTCCAATAAAAACATCTGCCACGCACCTTTAGTAATGCCACTAACATCTCTGTTCCATTCTATATGTGATTCAAAACACCATCTCAGCCAAAGCTGTACGTGGGAGCTGCGACAAGGTCAGAGCCCTACCTGCGGTATGAAACAGAGCCTCAGTGCCCTCAGCCTCCAGAGCTCCTGAATGCACTCTGAGGACTCGAAGGACCACCCTCTATCCATCTTCCTCCTCTGCAACCTTGTCATCTTTGAGCACTCACATGCTAACGAGAAAATTCACATTCTAAGCTTGTCTGGTCATTTCGTGTTCTGACAGTGTCTTCTAAGATGAGCACTGAAATGCTAAGCTCTGCCCCAGGCTTGAATGGGTTTTGCAGAATTCTAACATTCCTTAGTAACATTTTAGATGGGACAATGTATCTTGAATTCTAAAGAGCTGACTTATCAATGAATTTCTGAACCAACCTGTTTCCCATACTTGGAAGCACAGAGAACAGGTTTTGGTGGCCATGGAACATCTCATCTTCCAACACGACACACACCAGCCAGTCATCCACCAATTTTTATTGTTTTTATGATTTTAAACTTCTTGCTCTTTGCTTCCCCGCTCCCCTGGTTCCTCATCGAAGTAGCTTCAAGTAAAAGTGGTAACACAGTTTACATTTGGTTTTGTTTTTTTCTGTTGCTCTACTGAAAACCACTTCTTTTCAGCCGATTCTGTTACCCCCGCTATGATCGAAAAACAGTCTCTTTCCCCACCCTGACCCCTGAGGAGCAAGCCTCCAGCTCCAGGATCAAGGATTCTCAGCCTGTAGATATGGCCAGGTGTCCTCAACATTTCAGATCACTTTTGTAACACTCATCGTTATATTTACAGTGTTCTATAAAATGTATTTACATTTGCCAAGTGATGCACCACCTTGTTCTTCTAGAAGTGAACACATCTGCGAATCTCCCTGACTATACTGCATCAGTCCCTCAGTGTCAGTCACCACCCCATCACACGCTTGGCAGAAGTCAGGCAAAGACATTCAAGTCATGGGCTCTGCCCTTAAGTAGCCAAGGTGAGGGGCTGAGTCGAGGCAAAAGATTGGACGAGGAAGTTGAACTGCACTGAGAAGAAAAATCAGTGTCTACAAATACACACCGGATTCACAACCGGATGTCGTTTTTCATTTCTAGTCTCACCATACCATGCCATCAAATTCCCATCACTGAATGGGCTTTACTTCCCTGTGATACAGTCTAGTTATAACAGCAGAAACTTAGTTCCACATGACACTGAGGTTTGTTAAGGGTGAGTTGTTGCTACAAATAACTCTGTGGCTTCACTGCTGAGCTAAAGATAGACCATAACACTACGTAAAAATAAAAAATAAAAAAAGTTAAGCGAGGCTTTAAACAGCATTTCAAAACAAACCTCTTTCTATCAGTTTAAATGGCAGGGAAATCATGAGGAACAGGTAGGTGAGAAGAAAACACACACGCACAGTGACAGACTGGAAGAAGGCCCTGCTTCCCAGAGGTCAGAGATGCAAGGAGGCCCCACAAACCCCGGAGTTATAATTGGCTCCCTGAACGCTGAGACCAAGATCTGCCATCCGCTTTACAGGAAATGGAACTTCACCACTTAGGAGACTGCTGTGTCATCAGTCTCTTCTTTGTGATGACACTTCACATTATTCCAAAACCAAAACACCATGAACATGAGCAAAATAAATCCCAGCACCTGAGAAAAATCTCTTCCAGCCACACGTTTACAAATGTCTTTCAGTTTCCTGTATAACCCCCAGATCCACCAGGGGTTTTAAATGCCTCCCTGGACAAAGGGGGCCCCCTAAGGCTAAGTGGATGTACCCCTGAAACCACAGCCCTACAAGGGCAGAAGATGCCCTCTCGGACGAGCTCCTCAGAGACTGTGTGTTTCCCTTCTCATGGGTGCTCCATCCCTGCTCGGTCACCCAGACTGGCAAGACACCCTGCATGCGAGCTCATTTCCTTCATTCAGAGCTCAGCCAGTGAACATCCATCTTTGTGATACCCACCAGGAACTTAGGGACAATTAGGTAAGTTTTGTGTGCTCAAGAAAGGCTGGGTTATGTTTTGGGCCTGACAACAAAGAGTTCTCACTCTAAGTTTCTTGCACAGTATGGGACTGACACTGTCCTCACTGGTAGCCCCCCTGCTTCCTGGAGGTGGGAGGGGGCAGTGGGGCAACTGTGCACTGGCTCAAGGGTTCCCACCAGAAGCTGTCTGCATCACTTTGCTCCCATTCACTAACCACAGCTCCACACTGAACATCCAAGGGCACAAGAACTACTTGGTGAGCAGCACCCAAGACGGCCACAGATCTTTCCTCCAGCTTTAAAATCCTGAAGCTTTTCATCCTTCCCTGTAGGTTTCACCTTCTACCTCTTTAACTGTTTGCTCCACATGTCACAAAACCTTCTAGAGATTCTACACTTTCCTGAAAGTGGTCAGCATAAAACTTGCCATATTCTAGCAGAATGACATGTCGCTTCTCAGATACCACTGAGGAATGCTATGCTATTCAGAGGCAGTTCTGCCAGAAAACATTACAGTTCAAAGGCACACATCTCATTTAATTATTTTTGGTGGAAGTCTCATAAAATATAATATTCATACTCCTACTTTTTAAAACAAAGTAAACCATGAACAATATGACCTCATGACTTGCCTTTGAAGTGCCTTCCTTACCAGGAGGTGACATTTAAGGGAATCATGAGTAAAACGTATGGACTTGTGGTAACAACAAATTCATAGTCTCAGCAGCTGCAGCTCTTTCTACATTTGTGGTTCTCTAGAGCTGGGCTCCTAGAGATTCTAACTCACTTGGTCTCTGGTTGAGCCAGCAGAGAAAGATTTACAAAGTCCTGCAGATAATTCTAAAGTGCCCCAGGGATGAGAACCACTGCTTTTAATGAGGGATCTCCATCAGAGGTAAGTGGAACTGGACTGAAGCAGATGGAGAAACATCTAAATGGTCAAGCTCTCTGAGTCCAACGAGATCTGGTTGTCCAGTAGAGATCTGGTGCCTGCTGTTCTAACAAAGGCCCAGGTCCCTAGTGGGAGCCATGATTATCTGTGATTACCCACAATGCTCTGTGATGCTCCTGACAACCCTCTATACCTGCAGTTGACGCACCCATTCCGAGGCTGTGAAAACCTCTCAGGTTCTCCCAAGAGCGCCTGGAAGGTGAGGGTATACCTGGCAGGCCTGGCAGGCCTGAGCACAAAGAGGCTGAGTTACTGAGTGGAAACCCTAGAGGTGAGAACCACCTCTTGCGATTAATTTTAGGGCCTCCCTCTTTGGCCTACACATCTGGTTCCAGCCCTGTTGTTCCTCTACAAACAGCGTGAGAGAGAGAGAGAGAATGAATGGGAGCAGGACGGGTGGGGCACTGGGTAGCCCTTAGCACAGCAGGGAGCTCTCTGGGCTGCAGTGGAGCCCAGAGCCTGAGGGCCACTCAGAGGGCACCATTCGTGCAGCTGCTGGGAGGAAGTGGGGAAAATGGCTGGAATGGATGGATACTCTCCTGATCCCCACTTCCTAAGGGCCACCGGCTGCAGGAGAATGTGTGAAAGATTATACAGAGTGAAGATGCTGTGCACACCCACGTTCGCAAGCATCCTCCCTATTAGGTAGAGGTGGTCAGGCCAGCCTGAAGCTGCTCATGAGTCTTTTCAACATCTCCTATTTGCCTTGCCTCACTCTGCCATGGAAGGAGTCGCCTTGGGGTGGCAGGTGCACCCCCTTATGTACACCCGCAACCGCACAGATCAAAGAGCCTCACTGTACTCAGGTAAGTCTTGGGGCTGTCAGAGCATGTCCATTTTGTAGGAAAAGAAAACACTAATGCCTACATAAGCAAAGGTCCAGGGCTTCTGAACCTGGGTTTGCTCTTTGAATGTCTTCATCTGACCACCTACATCATCAAGTCAAGGGGAGTTACCTCAAAGACTACCAGACACAAAATTTAAATCACCTCCTAGTGAAGCAAAGGTTACTTTCAACCATGTGACTACCAGCATGCAGCACCAGCTAGAACATGGGGATGCTGGTCAATCATGGCAGCGTCTCATGATGACACCGAGCAGGGCAAAGTCCCAAGCCTGGGGCCCGGGAGATGACCTGGCAAATGGTACTGCAGGGAAGAGGCCACCAAAGAAGCCCACAGAGAAAGCATGCTCCACCCACCCCCAGGGGAGATGCAGTAAAGACACTTTTGTCCTTTTCCATCTCCTCTTCTGTACCTCTGTAACATAAAGGATTTGGACATCATGACCTTCGAGGTCATTTCTGGCATTAATGTTCTTTCGATTCTGTGACAAGGGTCATCTGTGCCTGTACCCAGGAAAAATACCACAGCATTGTCTGGATTAGCTGAAATCCATTCCACGAGGAAGCATACCTACCATCAGGGTCTTTAAAGGTCAACGTGATAAATTTGCTAGCCACCATGAACATGAAAATCACCCAAAAGCATGCAGCCAACAGAAGCCACTGGTGGTGCATGTTGTCAAATGTCAGCCATTCAGTAATTCTTCCTGGAAAACAAAAGTGAGATGACCCTGGCACTTATAAATAAATCAATTAAATGAAAAGTAATAAAAAGAACAGGTGATTTTAGTTAACAGCTTCAATACAAATATTTGAAATAATTTTTCTATTGATACAGGGGTATTTTGACTGAATATTTAAATTTTATTCTTAATAATATGAAGCCATCGATCTGATAATTCAAGCAAATTTAAAACACTCTAGTGGAAAGGAGCCATTTCTGTTTGTTTTTGGAATACATGATAAGATTTTGCTTTTGCAGATTTGCCTCGGGACTCCTTTCTGGCCCAAGCTAACATCAAAGCATACTTTCGGTACCCAGCAATAGCCAGCGCCTGGAAGCAGGAGGGCAGGAGTCTGCCAAGGGTCGGGCCTTTGCTGCGGTAATTTGCAGAGGGCAGAAGCCATACTGAGACAATTACAAGCAGGCCTTGTGTAAAATCTTGACATGCTGACAAGATAGATGTAGCCACACCCAGAATCTCTACAACAGTGAAAATCAACACCAGAGCATCTCTGTCTCCATTCACTTGCCTGCAAGAGTCTGCGCAGAACCCTGGGGGTGGGTGTTTTTCATGCTGTCACTGCCCAGGAGTGAGGCAGGGCATGCCAGTCCTCAGCAGGTCATGCTGCAGGAGACACACAAAGAGCCGGGAAGTCACAGTCAATTCTTGGCAAGAGAGACGAAAAAAGTGTTTCATTTCACCTTTAACACAGTGCTTCTTCAAGCCAAACCACTTAAAGACACCATGCTGGGCTGGACTGGTTTCCACTAGCCGACTGAGGCCATCCATCACTCCTGAGCAGCAGGGAGAACTGTTCCTCTCAATGAGGGGCTGATGACATATGATTTCAGAAAGCTTCTGAATGCTGGATGGGACAGAGCTCAGTGGGGACCCAGGTAAGCAACTCTCCTCCTTGTCTCAACATTTACCTCCTAGGATCTCACTGGAACCAGGCATCTGAAACCTGAATTCCCTCCAGCAAGTGGTTATCCACCTAGACTTGAATATATCCTGTAATGGGGAGCTTACCACCTGAGATGCAGTTTGTACATTTACTGGGTGGTTTGGGAGCCACCCTGGCACCCTCACATGCCACACATTAGATCCAGAGTGTTTCCTGGGGTCTGCAAACAGGGTTGCCAGATTAACTGAATAAAAATGTAGGATACTGATTAGCTTTGAATGTCAGATAAATACAGTAGCTTCCCTTTATCCAGTGGGGATACTTTCCAAAACCCCCAGTGGATGCCTGAAACTGCAGAATAGTATCAAACCCTATATTGTTTTTTTCCTATACATACATACCTATGGGAAAGTTTAATTTATAAATTAGGCACAGTAAGAGTTTAACAATGATAACTAATAATAAAACAATAATTATATCAATATACCATAAGGAAAGTAACGTGAATGCGGACTCTCTCTAAATATCTTATTGTGCTGTACTTCCTCCCTTCCTCTGATGATGTGAGGTGGTAAACTGCTTATGAGATGAGAGGCAGTGAGGGGAATGATGTGGGCACACTGACGTAGCATTAGGCTACTACTACTGACCTTCTGACCATTCATCAGGAGGATCATCTGCTTCCAGACTGCAGCTGACCACAGATAACTGAAACTATGGAGAGTGAAATCACAGATAAGGGGGACTACTGTGAATAATGTCTTAGTAGAAGTATGTCTCAAATATTATATGGGATATACTTACACTTTAAAGAGTGATTTGTTGTCTCTCTGAGTTTCAAATTTTACTGGGAGTCCCAGATTCCCTCCGGCTTTGGTGCCCAACACAGGGCATGCCCACCCCTCTCTAGCTAACTGAGGCCAGCCTGCCTGAGTCCAGTCTCCCTCCCTCCCTCAGTCCTGTTCCTCTGAGGCAGTAGGGCACAAAGGAGAGCGCCTACAGGGCCCTACCACTCACCAGCTCTGTGACTCAGGAAGTCACTTAACCTCCATAAGCCTTGATTTCCCACCTCTGAGACAAGGCCCTCCTGCTTCTAGGGTGGTTGTGAGGATTAAATGGCCTGTATCTGTACCCCTATAAACAGAAACTGACCCTCTGATCAGCCTTCTAAATGTAGTGGCCAGAAATGAATGTGACAGTGTAGTCTGCCCCAAGAAGAGGGGAAAAGAAAGCCAGACTCATCCCAGAGGACTCAGGTTCCTAATTCTTCACTTCCAGAGACAAGTGAGGCACAGACTGTGCCCGGCAGCATAGGGCACTGCAATACTGTCCCTATAAGACAGTGATACTCAGAGGGGTCCATCCCTATGGGTCACAGTGGAAGGACTCCACTGAGAAACCTCAAATGCAGGCCTTTTCTAACAGAAGGGCAGAGGGGTAGAGGAGCCAGTGTGGGCTGGGGTGGGAAAAAAGAGAAAGGAGGCAAGTACCAGGCAGGAGGTAGGCAACCAGAACACAGGGGCATTGTTCCCTTGTACCAGTTTTCAGGAAGCCTTAGAGGCTGAGAAACACTCTGGGCGCTGAGTGGCCTGGGACTTGCAACCCATGCTTTGTTACAAGAAGTGCTTCGGACCAGTGAACACAGATGAGGGGAACCACCTGGGGTTGCCTCCCTAATACCCACTTACTCTGCAAAGCAAGAGAGCCTGCTGGCACTGCTGGCTCATGATGCCCTGCTTTGCTCAGACCTAGATATCCTACCCTTGAGCACCCTCCTGGTCATCAAGCCGGCACCTGGGAGGTTTTTATGGCTTAAGAATCTAATCTTTCCAGCAGGAACTAGTCCTCTGAAGGGGTCTGAGTGTGCCCACTGAGCTAACCTCTACATAAGAGTAGGGAGACCATGAATAAACAGCCTTACATGAAAATGAAGGGTCATATCATTTGCTCTTCAGAAAGCCAAGCGACTGAGGGATAGGATTTCTATATCTGGGCTCATTGAGATGTAAGACCTGCATCATGCTGAGGCCATGCCTGCCTTCCTAAGGCTTGGATTTTAATTTCAAGCCAGGAATGCTTTACTCTTTCACCCAGACCTGGGGTCGGGGGTGAGGAGGGTCTAATTCTCTTCTCCCAGAAAATCTTCCCAATTTTCACATCTGTAGGGATAAAACCACTGTATACCTACCTACCAGTGTGTTGTGAGGCCCCCATGAGAGAGAGCCTGCCCAAGTACCTCCTCTACAACTTATAATCCATCAAGCAATGTCTTCTTTCCGACAGGGGATTTTACTTCAAACACATTCAACTTTGAAAGTGACTTCAATTAAACCCCTACTGAACTAGGACATCTAGAGTGACCTTTCCTGCTCTGTGCCTGCCCGCTGCATTGAGTCGGGAGAAGGGAGGTCTGCAACGACCCCTACCTCCCTATCATCCCTGTCACAGCTCACCTGGACAAGGCAGGGACAGCCCAAGACACCTGGGGCCCCTGATAAGGGCAGCAGATGTGGAAATGATCATGTGCATAAGACCTAGCCCCTGCCAAAAAATGTTCTCTTGACAAGAGGACTATAAAGTCACAGGCCCTGACCAGTGTCTTGGGTAGGGTCG
Organism: Taxidea taxus jeffersonii; assembly: GCA_003697995.1. NCBI lineage: Eukaryota > Metazoa > Chordata > Mammalia > Carnivora > Mustelidae > Taxidea > Taxidea taxus. The sequence goes on along the minus strand of ML105645.1, from coordinate 135,739 downwards.
CCCAGACTAGACAGAGGTCTGACAATGACTCTGTGCCCTGTTGCCTGAGAGTGGTCACTGTGAAAGGCAGCTAGGAAGGGAACACTCTCTGCTGGCCAGCAGGCTTCTGTAAATGGGAAGTAAGCAGGGCCCACCCCTGCACAGCAGAGGAAGATGCAGCTCTCTCTACCACTCACTCTGTTGGAATCCCCAAAGCCTCTCTCCATCACCCTATCTAGTTTCACATCCTGCACTGTACCTACCACAGCCTGTTTTCACTTGTCCACCATATGTACGCTTACCACCCCCCTAGAATGTTAAGTGCCCCCGAGTACACCAAGGACTAAAATAGTGCCCGGAACTCATTCATTATAACAACAACCATTTTTTGGTGAATACCTGTATCCACCTAGAAACTTATTAGGAAAACTCAGGAGAGCTAAAGGTACTTCTGAAGGCACCTTTTCCAACCTTCCATCTGAGAGTTCCCAAACTCTTTAAAGGATGAGGCCCCCAATTTCAACAACCTCAAAATATTTCTCCAGTATCCACATGAAAGTAGTTATATATTTAATACCTATTATCTGAGACTAGAAAACAATTAAAAGCTACTAGGACTTCAGTATTACTTGGAAATAAAATTACATTTTATAAATCACAGCACTTAACGTGCATTTGAACAGATATACAACTTAAATATACTGACTGGAGGGATGGTTAAGAAAGCTCACTGGAGTCCAAAAAAAATTTTTTTCAATTTTAAATAAAACTATGTGCTGAAGGGCAAGCCAATTACAGAGATCCAAAATGTCAACTTATATCCATAAATGAAAGGTCAACTTGCAAAATTGGACGTATGATCCTCTCTGTAAAAGTTATATTTGTGAATGTATGTGATTATATACATATCCAAACACATACATGCATGTAATGCACAAAATAAAATCTTTAGACAATGAAAGCAGTTATTTTTTGCTTTGTACACTTACATATCAAAACTTTTGCAATAAACATGTTTCCATTTTATAGTAGAAACTAATAAAATATAAAAGATGCCAACTCATATACATGTCAAAATACATGTGTTTTATTTCTGCTGTTTATTTTTCCTACCTGATCACTACTGACTGCAGTTTCCTTACCACTTGGTAAAGTGTGGGAAAGGACGGTAAATACTTTTCTAGCTGGGAGAAAATGTGGTTAAGTGACAAAATCAACATGTATCTGAATATTTAGTAACACATCTCTGTCTTCATTAGTTTTTTGGTGTTTTTTTAAAGATTTTATTTATTTGAGAGAGAGGGAAAGAGAGGAAGAGCACAAGCAGGGTGAGAGGCAGAGGGGGAAGCAGACTACCCACAGAGCAGGGAGCCCGATTTCCGGCTTGATCCCCAGGATCATGACCTGAGCCAAAGGCAGCTGCTTAACCGACTGAGCCACCCAGGCACCCCTATCTTCATTAGTTTTTATTTAGCTTTTAAAAATGATCTAACATTTAAAACATAAAGTGCAGAGACTACTGTAACAAAAACAGATTCTTGGCTCAAATAGTTTTGCTGTACTTACTTGAGTGTTCTTTTAAAGGAAGGGAAGTGTTAGGAAAAGAAGGTTGGAGTCCCTCTCTGCCCCCACGTGGCTCAAACCTCCCTGCACCCCAGACCTACTCCTCTATAAGGGCTTTCACTTTGTCAGACTCAAGTCCTCTGACAGAAGCAGCAGCAGGGGTTTGGAAGGTGGTCTTCTCTGCAGAAAGAAAGGCAGGGCTGGCTGCAGAAGCTGGGAAAGCATGTTCACCCAGGGCCTGGGTGCTTTCTGGGAGGCTCCGGCTCGGCGAGGAAAGCCTGGAGTGGAGAGATGCACTATTTTTAAGCCCCTACCTTTTCCCCCTCATGGTCTATAGTGAAAAAATTCACATTTTACACACAGACTTAAGAGAAAAAAGTTGCTCAGGCCAAAATTTAGATAAACAGGACTTGTTCACGGAGTCATGTACTATATGCCCCAAACAGAACCAGTAAGACTAAAGCCTGGTCCCTCTCAAGTACCCCTCCCCTTAGGCCCAATATCGCTACAGTTCATAACATATGACACATAAACACAAGTAGATGTATATCTGCATGTACTTTTAAGGACACAATTAAAAAAATAATCATTTGCCAATTCATCATGAAAAGGTATATTCATCCACCGCACAAAACAGGCACTAGAGATATGACCCTGAGTCCCAAACCAAACACATATGCAGTTTATGTCCTTATAAAGCCTGCCATCTAACAGAGAGAACCCACATGCATCAAAGAGTCTATCCCAGAAGTGGTGTGAGGTGGACACATGGCTCTATGAGAGGGAAAAAAGGACAGAACCTGGATAGAGAGGTCAGGGACAGCAGTTATGTAAGGAGGTACCCAGACCAGGGGACCAGCAGAGAATGGAGGCCTGGGTGTTTAGGCAGGAGAAGTCAGGGGCCCTTAAGTAACCAAAGAAAGCCCCAGTGGCTGGAGTTTCCAGGTCAACGTTAGAGATGAGCCAAAGCAGCTATGGTCAGAGAACACTGATTCCTATAGGGCATTTATGGAATTTAGTTTCACTTTGTGAGCAATGGAAAGCCAGTGAAGAGTTTTCCATGAGAAGAGCGGTAGTAGTGTCATGATTCTGATTTAAATTTTGACGCTGTTTTTCCGACGGCACAAACATGTAAAGTACTATCCACTTGGCCATTCCCCAGCCTCAACATCATCATTTCCATTAGTGCAGAAGGAGTGTTCTAGCACAGCTAAGTGTTCCACATCACCACCTAGACCTAACCTCCTAGACGATGATGACCACCACCACTGCCACAATCATCATCATCATCATCATCTCCATCAAGTTCTCTAAAAATTAGCATGTAAACTTGTAAGATCCAGAATATCTGACAGGTTGGGTTTTCACAAATCCTGAGGACTAGGGGCTCCAGTTAGCCTACCAAGCTTCTGCTTTAGAAATTCATGTACTCTGAACCTAGATATCTACCTAACAGTGGCTAACTTTATGTGTAGGCCAGTGGTTCCAGCCCTGGGTGTACATTAGAATCACCTGGGGAGCTTTAAAAAAATATAGCAATGTGCTGGGCCCCAAGAACACTGAACCCAAGATAACAACATATATCGCTGGAGATGGATCCAGGGCTTGTTTTAAAAGCTCTGCACAGATTCTAATGAGTAGCCAGGGCTGAGAACTGCTGGTCCAAGCCCCCAGCCCTTTAAAATGCAGATTCTAGGCCTTCTGACATAGGACTCATTCTCCTACCACCTCCTTCCTTTATAAGAATGAAAACTAGCAACAAAAGAATATCCATCAAGGAGCGTCCATTGATGCTATGATAAAAGAGCTTAAGGAGGTTTAATTAGAATCAAAGACCTCCATCATCATTCCTACTTACTCTTGTTTCTAGCCCTCCTACCTATAAGTAACTAGATTCTGTAGAATTAGGATTAGGTCTGACCTTGGAAAAATCACAATAATTTGCCCTATTTATTTAAACAAAATGAAAGGCATTCCAAATTCCCTTAGGCCCAGCCCACCCCACTAACTGCGTTATTTGCCTAAATATACCAATTCTCCATGGGGTTTGCCTCCTGTACAAGGATGACACCCTCAAGGCTCATGATTTCTGTGTGCAGAGAGACTGGGGCCTGAAATGAACGGTCCTTCCAACATGGCTCTGCCATGGGCCACTGCTCTCCCTGCAGCCCAGTGACAAATGGCCTTTAAAAAGCTTGACATTTTCTGTAATTAACTCTCCTTTGTTCAAGGAGCCAAGACAACTCCCAAGCCTCTTGCAGCTAATGGTGGCAAACCTGAGTCTGCCCCAGGCCCCCGGTTGGTCACAGTGTGCTGCCCTGAACTGAGCCCCCAGGGCCCCAGGAGTCAGCATACCTGTCTTCTGAGCTTTCCTATTTCCAGTCATTAAATGAGATTTTTCACTTGGAGATGTCAGGTTCTGAAATCAAGCCAGAGGGCTGGACACTTAGAAAACCCACAGGCCAGAAATGATGGTTAAGGTGGTTTCCCTTCTTATGGGGAAAGCAGGGTTAGGGAAGTAAGAACACAGCTGAACTTACCAGAAATCTCAGTCTTTTTTTTTTCCTGTAAACTAAAAGAAAGACAGCACACATTTTACATGTTTGTAATGACTAACAATGGGTTTGGTATTATTACCATCTTTTGGTGCAAATTCTCACTCCTCTACATTTTCAAAAAGATGCTTGTAAATCCACTTTGGTCAGCTGCCAATAATATTTTTGGCAGTGGCTTTTCCTTGTGTTTGAGCTGTCCTCCAAAAGCACAAAACTTTTTTGGGTTTTTGCTGAAGAACTTGACTTCCACTTGCCTTGTTCTACTTTTGCTTTGCATACTCACTTATTAAGGGTTCTGAAAAGTTCTGTGGTAAATAAGCTCATTTAACTGTTTACATAGCTTTTCTCCAAATGTTTGTCATTCATTCAGCATTACTGACCAAGTGCCCACTTTAAGCTAGGAGTTGTTCTAGGCCCTGGGGATATGGCAACATATATACTCCCTGCTCTCATGGTACTTCTATAGAGGCAGATAGGGCAATAAACAAATAGAGCTGTTAATATATATGATTATACCAAGCAAGAAGGGCCACGGTTAAGGGGAGTCTTGAGAAGAGATGGAACAGAGTGAGGGAAATCATGCAGCAGCTTGGTCGGTGTCCCAGTGTCCCAAAAGCAGCAAGGAGACAGTGACCCTCATGGCGAGTAGCCCAGATAAAGAATCCTGTCAAGGGTCCTTTACTGACCTGGAAACGCCTGGATGCCCCACCCCCACACATACATAACCCAGGGAAAGGACCACGTGTCTGGTGTTCAGTTTTTAACATTCATTCGAAATACAGCCAGGCACTAAAGGAAACTTCACAAAAAAAGCCTGGTAATGCATAAGGAGTTGGTAGCCCTGGGGTGGGGGATTAACAAGAAGAAAGGAAACTCGGTAGTTAAGGGTTAGAGCAACCAGAGACATTCTGCAATCAAACCTTCCATATCTTTGGATTTTGAACTAAAATGTTATCACCTAATCAATACAATTACTAAATTACAACATGATAAAACACTGCATGTAAATTTATAAAATATGTAAAGTGCCACGACACCCGTGGTGATTTTTAAATTCATAAGGATTCTTCAATCTAAGTTCAGGAACTTCGTCTACTTGGTCATAATCATTACTACTTGGTCATAATCATTACAACTTACTGTCTTAGAATAACTGATCCTCCTAGTTACCAGCATGGAAACACACTCCTTACTCTGTCCAGCTGAAGGATATATCTGAGGTTAAGACACATTCTCATGGGAGTGCTTGGATGGCTCAGTTGGTTGAGCTTCTGTCTTCAGCTCCGGTCATGATCTCAGGGGCATCTTGTCAGGATCCCCGCTCAGTGGGTGGGGAGTCTCCTTTTGCCTCTCCTTCTGCCCTCCCCCACCCCACTCATGTTCTCTGTCTCTCTTTCTGCTCTCACTCTCTCTCTCAAATGAATAAATAAAATCTTAAAAAAAAAAAAAAAGATTCTCATGAGTAACAATAATGAACAGTAATAAACTGCCTAGGGTTACCTACATGTCAGGCACTGCTCTTAGCAAACCAAAGTCACCTAATCCCCATCCTGGGAGGATGCTTCTACAATTATATTTAAGAAAACATTTCTAAGTATAAGTGTACACACTCCTATTTAAGAATTTTAAATTTCATAAAATCTCCATATAAGCAAGAGGCAATGAGATCAGTAAATGACATGAACCTCAAATAACTAGTGAGCTCACATTCTCCTTCACATACCTTCTGGGGCCTGGGATCCACATTTGCTTGCAGTATTTGCTTTGCCTGAGATTCCTGGTTCCTCCTGTCACTGTACAGGATAATTTAAAAAAAAATAAGCACCATTAGAAGTGATAAGACTGACCTACTTAGTACAACTTGGTTTATACGTGGGAAATAGTTCACCACTTTAATTATTCAAGTGCATTTTGCACAACAGATCTCTTACAGAGGTGGGTTACACCTGGAATTCCTGGCAAGTGAATAAATATTCTAAAAGTGCCAAAAGAGATAACTGTTTAAAGACTGTTCCCTGTAACTTCAAAGGAAAAATGAAATAAGTTTTGTAGCAAAAAGAATCAAATCCTATTATATCTCTTTTATATGTTTGATATTGGGTAAAGAATTTCTGTAGAGGATGATGGGATGATGAAATCTTCCAATGCAAGATGTTCTCTGGATTTTGAAATTCTTTAGGTTTTAACACCCTGGCAAATTCTAGCCAAATGACACATCATGAATGAATAACTGGAAACAAGCCCAACTTGGGGAATTAGAGAGATTACAGATTTAATAGAGTCGGCTGGCAAAATAAACATACAACTCATTTAACACATAATATAGCCCAAACTGCCTGGGATACATGTAGCACAGTCTAGCTGTATTTCCTTTTACTCTGAAGAGCTCAATGTTAAAACTAAAAGCAATTTCATGTTATGCAGATGGAAAGATTAAGCTTTATGTACTCACATTCAGATTCTTCCAGACCTGTATCAAAAGAAAAGACTCTTCATTTCTGTAGTCTTGAAGGTCCTGAATTCATCCCTCTCCCGTTTCTATTCTGGCTCTCTCCCACCTTTTTATTGTCTAACCTCAAGCATTTGAATACTGATCTGAATATACCTGCAAACTGCCTGGGAGATTGCCTGATTCATTCTCTCATTTGTTCAATTTTGCAAACCCTCCAGTTTTCATTTTGGGCAAGGAAAGGATTTTTCCTCTCAGGTATTTCTTTGAGATTCTGTTTTTTGGGGTCAAGAGCAAAGATGGAAAGATTTTTCTTTCCATCTTGAAATTCCAATTTTGAGCCAAAATGGACTCATCATTACACTGGTAGAAAAGAGAGAAGACTATTTTCTCTCCTTGTATCTTTTCTTTTTCACCCCAACCCTGAAAATTTCAGAGTGAATAGGTACTGGAGATCAGCAAGACGGACCTAAACTGAGCTACCTAATTTTAAGACTGTCTGAGACATTTCTCATCCTGGCAGTTAAAACTGACCAATACCCAACTCATCAAGGCCCAAAGCCCCAGACTCTCTGGGTGTTTCAGACAAAAAAGCCCTTTATGACAGTCTTCCCCCTTAGCTAACCAGACAGAACCTGGCTGCACTGCTTTCTATTCACTGCCCGGCCCTTTCCTGCCTTTAGAGACTTGGAAAACAAAAACGACAGCTTTTGGAAAACCTGGTTCATCTTCCCAGCCAGAAGTGCAGAAATTTATACTTGAACCTCCAACTTCTGACCAGCCTCTCGACTGTCAAATTCAGGGCTGAGGGCACTCTGCAGCCTATCTGGCAGGAAACAAGCATTTCCAACCATCCTTTCCCCTGTCACCCACCAAAGACATACTTAACTGTGCACTTAGGAAAGGGTGCACGTTCCTTCTTCCCTGCCCTCTCTCTCTCTCTGCATGTTCCTTGCACCCAAGGGGAACATTTTCTTTCTCTCTGCACCCAATCACGAATGCAAATTCTCAGCCCAAAATGAAAGAAGTAAATTACAGATCACCAAGTATCAATCATTTCACCGGTCACACCACCCCGCAACAAGGACGCCGCCTTATTGCATAATTAACGTGATGGAGGTTCTTCTCAGTAATCCTACCAACTAGAGAGGTGCTCAAGTCACCAAAACACACAAGCATGGTGCTCACAAAGAAACGCCGGTTCGCCCCGTTTTCCCATCCACCCGGGATGGGGTGGGGGCCGGGGCCCCGGGGTCTACGAAACCCACACCCGCCAGTCCCAGAGCTCACCCACTGCGGAGCCCGAGTTCGCCGGGGTCCTCTGGCCCTTCCCCGCCGCCGGCGGCGAAGCTCAGCCCGGACTTCGCGGGCCCGGGGGCGAAGCGCGCGGGGTCCTGGCGTCCCGGGAGCGCGGGAGGCCCGCCCCGCCGCCCGGAGGCCTGGGCGCCGCCACCGGCGGCCTCCGCGCCGCGGCCCCCCGGCCCGGGATGTGGCGGCTGCGCGCCGGAAGGAGAAAGCCCGGCGCGCGAGGTCCTCTCGAGGTGGGGGGGCCGGGCCCACCGCCACCCCACGCGGCCCCCGCCCGCCGGCCAGCGCGCGCCCCTGCCGGCTGTGCGCGCCCCCGCCGTCGTCCCCCGCCCCCTTCTCCCACCGCGCGCGCCGCCGCCGGAGGCCGTGCGGGGAGACGCTGCCCAGAGACTCCAGGGACTCCAGGACCGGGTCTATCCTGGCGCGTCTCCTAAGTCTGCTCTTGATCCCAGTCCTTGCGCCTCTCGTCTTCCCCGCCGGGAAGAAACTCCATCCCAGGAAATTACAGAGAGGCGTGCGGCCGAACCAAACCCCGCCGGGTCTCCATTCTGAACACAGGTACGATGTTTGAGAAGAAAAAAAAAAGAAAAAGCCCAAGCTTGGAAAAATGAAGAAAAAAAATCCAAACTTGGAAAAAGGCAAAACTGCTTGAGTTTGGGATACCTCCCAGCATTTTATGATCACCCTTCTGTGATAAAAAGCAGGACCTTCTGTTCTTTGCAGACCCCCCCCCCCCTCAGCTGACAGTCTAGGGGATGTCAGCTACACCTTGTCCGGGTGTAGCTGGTTAATGCGCTGCTGAGAGAGGCCAGAACAGTTCCCCGCCCTACAGCGCTGTGCCTTCTAAACCTGCAGAAGACGTGGAGGTTTTAGACCCGGTAGAGAAGGCGGTCCCGAAGCTGTTGGGGGGCGGGGGAGGAGAGGTTATTGCCCTGGAAAAGGTAAACTAGTTTTGTTTTGATCTAACCTACATGCTTGTTAACTCCCTAGCTGTATCTATTTAGCAAACATAGAGTTATGTGAATGCACACATAAAACTTGTCAAGCTTTCAAAGAACCAGGGGTTTTTGTTTTCTGTTTCGTGTATGTGTTTTTGTTTTTGCCTACCCTGTTGGTTCCCTTCTTAAGAAGTTAAACGTACTATGGATGGGGCACCCCATTTCAGAATTTCACTTTTAACATGGTTACTGACCCTTGTGGCTTCAAGATGACAAGGTGGTTTACTTGGTCTTTTGCTCACTTATCCCGGTATTTATTCAGCCCTTTCCCTGGGCACTATGGTTGGCATGAGACCGTTTCTTTTTTCCTTGAGGAGTTGAATGGACACACAGACACGGGAGAAACACAATTAGTAAGTTTGGAGCTCAGATGAAACATAGAACATAATGCAGGGTTGAAGGGTCCATGGTCAGGGAATTAGGCCTTGCAGGTTCAAATCTTTACTGCACCACATACAGATTGTGACCTTGTCAAATTCTTTTATTGTTCTTTGCCCCATTTTTTTCATCTATAAAGTGAGGATATGGTACTAGAGAATATTGGAGATAATGCATTGAAAAATGCATAGCACAGTTCTCTCCCAGTGGTAAATATTATGATAAACTACTTTTATTGTTATTATTTATTTACTGCATTTCTAAGGTGCTGTTCAAATATCAAAATATACAGTTCTTTTTAGGGCCTTACATATTGGTGACTAAAGTAACTGAGTATTTTTCTCTCTTTTTAAAAAGATTTTATTTGTTTATTTGACTCAGTGCAAGAAGAAGCAGGGGGAGAGGCAGGCAGGGGAGAAGCAGGCTCCCTGCTGAGCAAGGAGCTCAGGACCCTGGGATCATGACCTGAGTGGAAGGCAGCCCCTTAACTGACTGAGCCACCCAGGCACTCCTAACTGAGTATTTTTCTTAGGGTATTTCCCAAATTATTCTAGTTTTTTGTTGTCGTTGTTGTTTGTTTGTTTCTATAAATGGACTTCAGGAAAGTATTAATATTTAGTCTTTATTACAGGAGGATAGTTTGTAATGTAGTGGTTCTCAAAGTGTGATCCTTGGACCCCTTGGTCTGTAATGTCAAGACCGTTTTCCCAGTATTGTTGTCTTCACTATTTAGACATTTGTCCTGATGGCACAAAACTAATGGTGGGCGAAATTGATGACAGTTAACATGAATCTAGGCAATGGAATAAAATGGGATTGGTGGGCATTGCATTTGTCACCACCAAACACTTACGATAAAAACAAACAAAAAATGTCACTGAAGAATGTCCTCCATGAAGCAGTCATACCCTTTGGAACAGGATGGGAAGTACACACAAGGCTTCTTGCTGCATACCGAAAGTATGGTGGTTGTCTAGAGGCAGAGCTCTGGGGTGATGGTGTGCAATGCCTTTTTTTTTCTTCCATGGAACACCATTTTTTCTTGAAAGAACTGACAGACAAACTGTGGTTACACAGACTTGGGTATTTGGCAGACATTTTCTCCAGAATAAATTAAATGAGCCTGTCACTTTAGCAAAACAACTGATGGTATCTGTTACCAGTGATAAAATTCAGGCTTTCAAGTGAAAATTCAAGCTTTTGGAAAACCTGTGTCTGCCACTAGGAATTTGACAGCATCCCAATATTTAACAATTTTTCTGATAAAATCAATGGTGATGCTAACAACCTTTTCTTTCATTCTTTTCTTCTTTCTTTCTTGGTATATTGTATGCTGGTAGATTGTGGCTCGCTAAGAAATATTTGTCCCTTTTCAGGATTCCTGATATAGAGCTCCTAAAACTTTTTTGTAATTTCCTGAATGATAGGAGTGAAAGGAGCATCTTTTGTTCTAATAGGTAGCCTTTGTTTCTGGTTCCTGACACAAAGCTCCTAAAACCTTTGGAATTTCCTGGGTGATAGGAGCATCTTTTGTTCTAATGAGGCAACTCTAGCACTTCAGATGAGGACTGGTAACTGCAAAGACCAAACCTTGGTTAGAAGCCAAGGACTTTCAGCCCCACCTTCCCCAACCTCTGGGAAGAGGTGAGGGGCTGGAGGATAAGTTAATAATCCATCCTGCTGATGTGATGAAACCTCCATAAAAACACTTAAATGGGCTTGGAGAGCTTCCACTGTTGGGTCCGTAATCAAAGGAGCGAGACTGATATAAAGGGAAGGTCAAGCAAAGCTTTATTTCGAGCCAAGCATCGAGAATCAAACTGACCGGCCAGGGCCATCTCTTACAAAGAGGCGACCCCTCTCTGCCTTACAGACTGGCTTTTAAGGGCAAAGGCCATGTGGTTGGGCCTGGCCATGCACAGGTGGCCAATGACACAGAGAAAACTGCACAGTCAGGCTAGGCCACACATAAGTGACCAATTGAGTTACAATTTACCCCATAGTAGGCATTTGAACTACCCTATCACCTTGGTCAGAATTGGCGCCCAAAGGGCGGGGTCCACACACCTTGGTAGCTAGGGGGACAGTATGCTCGCCTCACTGATTGGATACCTTCACCAGGCCCGACCTGCCCTTGTATTTGGGCTTTGTTACCTGGGACTGGTTTCCTGGACTTTTTTTTTTTTTTAAATTTATTTATTTATTTGACAGACAGAGATCACAAGTAGGCAGAGAGGCAGGCAGAGAGAGGAGGAAGCAGGCTCCCTGCTCAGCAGAGAGCCCGAGGTGGGGCTAGATCTGAGGACCCTGGGATCACGAACTGAGCTGAAGGCAGAGGCTTTAACCCACTGAGCCACCCAGGGGCCCCCTGGATTTGTTTTTAAGTAAGTCCCCTGCGGGGAGTGGCGCTGCCTGGCTCTCCCGGAAGGGGGGCAGGGACAGTTTTACTGCATAAACAACACAATGGCTATTCAATGGAAATGGAGCCGTTTTGGCTAAATAGGCCCTTACACCACATTGGTAAGCTCATTGAGGTACTGGAAGGGCGGCCATGTAGAAAGGGCCTGGACGCTCTGTGCTCACAGCCCCCCATAACTTGGCCTAGGAATCTCTTCCATTTGGCTGTTCCTGAGTTGTGTCCTTGATAATAAATCAGTAATAAAAAGTAAATAGTTCCCCTGTGTTTTGTGAGCCATTCTAGTATAATCTAAAGTGAGGAGAGGGTGTTGTGGGAACCTCTGATTTGTAGTCCTAAATTGGGGACCCAATATTTGTGACTAGCGTCTGAAATGGGAACATCCTTGTGGGACTGAGCCCTTAATCTTGTGGAGTTTGATGCTAACTCTAGGGAGTGTCTCAATAAAATTGAATTGTAGTACATTCAGTTAGTGTCTGGAGAATCAGAGAATTGGTTTTTGGTGTTAGAAAACACCTAGGCTGATGAATTTTAATGTCACAGAGTATGAAAGTTCATTGACAGGGTTTTGGATTCCACATCGTACTAAACTTTAAGAAACTATGACTTGCTGAGTTCAGGTTTAGTATTAAAGAAAAACACTCAAAATTATCTGAAAGATTAAAATACTTCTTCCTTTTTTACTTATCTGCATGAAGAAGGATTTTCTTCATATGCTTTGACCAAAATAACATTGCAACAGATAGATGCAGAATGAAGTAAATGAATCCAGAAATCTAGTAAGCAAGATGTTAAAGAGATTTGCAAAAAGATAAACAATGCTAAATTTTTGGTTTAGAAAATATAGCTATTTTTCCTTAAAGTATGTTATTTATGGTACCATATAATGGGAATGTTATTATTTTCAAGTGAGTTAATAAATAAATGTTTTAAATTTCTTAGTTTTAATTTCTGAATCTGTAAGTTTAGATAGATGTCCAGAAGAACAAAAGCTCTGCATTCCTTGATAATTTGTAAGACTGTAAGTGAATCCTTAGACCAAAATATTTGAGAACTGCTGTACTAAAAGAAACCCAGATTCTTTTTTTTAATCAAAAATTTTATTTATTTATTTGACAGAGATCACAAGTAGGCAGAGAGCAGGCAGGGGGAGGGGGAAGAAGGGAGCCTGATGCAGGGCTTGATCCCAAGACCCTGGGATCATGACCTGAGCCAAAGGCAGAGGCTTTGACCCACTGAGCCACCCAGGTGCCCCAAGAAACCCAGATTCTTTTTTTTTTTTTTTTGACAGAGATCGCAAGTAGGCAGAGAGACAGGCAGAGACAGAGAGGAGGAAGCAGGCTCCCTGCTGAGCAGAGAGCCCAATTCAGGACTCCATCCCAGGACCCCAGGATCATGACCTGAGCTGAAGGCAGAGGCTTAACCCACTGAGCCACCCAGGCACCCGAAACCCAGATTCTTAATGGTAAAAGAAAAACCAGATTCTTTCACCTTCTGCAACTGCCAAGTGTATATCTTTAAAGTCAAAGCTGGAGATGATACTATGAAATAATGGATGTTAACCACTGACCCAAAATATTGCCATCTGTTTGAATCAAACCAGTGAAATAAGCAAATAGATACATCTAGAGAAACCTACCTGTCCTTATGGGGATACAGGTTATATATGAAAAACCATCCTATGAAAGTAAGAATTTGCTAGTTCCTCTGAGCATTCTATGGTAATAATGATGAGGGAGCAGAAGGCTGGCTGAGGACAAGGCAAGAGCTGGTACCTTACACCCCCTCTCCCCACACCCCACCTCAGTGACATGCGTGACATCCCTCAGGCACTCCTGGCTGCCCTAAAAGAAAAACAAATAGTTAACTTGCAGAGATCACAGTCCTGCAAGACAGGAGTCTCCCTTGGTTTACAAATGTCCTAGTGATTATCAGCAAAGAAGCTATCTTATCAATAGCCTGACTTCCAGAGACAGGCAACTCAGTTCCTAAAGCCCTAACACTGCCCTCCCGTCCATAAAACTGAAGGAGGCTGAGATGAAAGGAAATATAAATAAAGTTAAATTTCTTCTAAACCTAAAGCTCATTGACAAGGACGCTTGATAGGAGGAATGTGACATTCCACCAGGAAACTCCCAACTGTCTTCATGTTAGTGCCTCATTAGAGGTAAAAACAACCTTGGCTTGACAATAACCAGGCCTCCAGTATCCTGACAGTCTTCTGAACACCCCCTTTGTCCTCACCTCCCCAACTTACTAGTATATAATAGACCACTCCTCATATCCCCAGGGCAGCAGCTCTTCCTGCCCACGGGTCCTGTCCCTGTGCTTTAATAAACCACCATTTTGCACCAAAGATGTCTCAAGAATTCTTTCTTGGTCATCGGCTCTGGACCTCACCCCACCGAACCTCACCTAGGTTCTAGAACTTCATCAATAAGATTTTACAAATTTCTCTCCAGTACTTTGTTTTGGCCTAAGCACAAGTGGACTTGGGGTCCAAGTGCCAGGTACATTGTTGTTCTTCTTACCACTTTCCCATCTTCTCACTATGCCACAGGCATTCTCCATGTCAGCCCAGGCAAGAGACAGTTCCCACAATACTGGCTGTCCCCTTCCTGAGCTCTCATCTCAGTGTTCACAACTGATACCAGCCACTCATAGGCTTCCTGGGGTTTTCTTTTAAAGAATGTGTTTGGATATTATTTCTCAGCCACCCTGGACTGTAAAGGCAATGAAAATTGCATACAGAGAGCACATATCCAAGTTCCTTTTCCCGAGTGCACTGAAAAATTGTGCTTGGCTCCCTTGGTGGGTATATGAGGAGAGTCAAAATGAGATTTTTTTTAAACAGAGTTGAAGTGAGATTTTTTCCCCCCCAGGCTGAGGCTTTTGAAGAGCTGTAGTGGCCACATCCAGGCATCTCTCTGTAGTCCTAGAACTGCGAAATGTTCAATTACTTAGAGGGGTCTTCTCAGTAGACATGTTGCAGAGAGGTAGGGATTATACAAACCCTAGAAGTTGGTGTCCCTTTCCAATTTATAGATGGCCCTGTAATTCAAAGGTTTTTCATTCACTCGTTTGTTTACCAGGAGGCAGTGGAGTGAAATAGGCTGGATTCCATGTTCTGACCCTCAGAAAACCTCCAGTGAGTTTATTACAGTCTTTATGGGGGTTGTTTTGTCTTGTTAATAATTTCTCCTATATTAGCTAAAATATGATAGGGCTTTCCATTAGGAAAAATTTGTCAAAAGGATTTATTTCATATTTTAATTCTGAGGCATTTTTAAGACCTACATAAATGAGGAAAGCCAAAGAGATGCTGGACTCTTGAGATGGGAAGACACCACCCTACTGTTAGACTACATTCTCCATGTAATTGGCTAAAGGACAGATTACATTGTAAGTAAGGTGGCCACCCAGATTAGGTTTGGGCCCTGGGACTAGGCCAACAGGATGTACACAGAAGTGATCTAAGCCACCAACTTAGGGCTCACCATTAAGAACGTGCCAGGTGATCCTGAAGTTTTCTTCCCCTAACATATGCCCTGGAAGGCAGGCACGCAAAATAGAAGCAGCTGTGATCCCTTAGTCACCATTTGGAGGAGAGCTGCAGCACCTGAATAGAATAAGATGAGCACAAAATGAGTATTCATTGTGGTAAGCCAAGAATAGCTCAGGGTATATGCCTTATGTAGCACAGCCTATCTAACATAATATTCTGGTTAAGTGATGAGGACACTGAACTGAAAGTTAGGAGACTTAAGTTGTGTGAGATTGAACTATGAGAAATTGCTGGTAATTGTTCGTTTTTGATGTTCAAGAATGGCAGTTTCACATGATTCACCCTAGTATTTCCACCTCTGTGATCAGGTAGATATGCAACATTGAGTAATCTACTAATCCCTTCTGTATCTCATTTTTCTCATCAAACAACAGACCTCATAGACATCTATGAAACATTCCGCCCAATAACAGCAGAATACACACTTGTCTCAAGGATACACAGAACATGCTCCAGGATATATATATGCTGTATGCTAAGCTATAAAATAATCCTTAATAAATTTAAAAGGGTTGAATTTATACAAAGAAAGTTCTCTAACCACAATGGAATTAAATTAGAAGTCAATAACAGGAGGAAATTTGAGAAATACACAAAATTAAATAATACAATAATGAATGGGTCAAAGAGGAAATCAGAATATACTTTCAAGTGAATGAAAACAGAAGCACAGCATACCCAAACTTACGGGAATACACTGGAAGCAGTACTTGGAAATTTATAACTATAAATGAGAACATTAAAAAAGAGAAAAGATCTCAAATTTAACCTTTCACCTTATGATACTAGCAAAAGAACTGCACACTAAACCCAAAGCAAGAAAAAGGAGGGGGATAATAAATATTAAAGTGAAAATAAATGAAAGGGAAAATAGAAGAACAATGGAGAAAATAACAAAACAAAAAATTGGTTTCTTTGAAAAGAAAACAAAATTGATACACCTTTTTCTAGACTGACCAAGAAAAAAAGAGGAATAAAATTACTAAAATCAGGAAGAGAGGGGGAACATTACTACCAAATATATAGAAATATAAATGATTATAAATGAATAAGTGAATACAATTGAACAATCGTAAGTCAACAAATTAGATAAACTAACATAGTGGACAGATTCCTAAAGAGACACAAAGTACCTAGAATTGACTCAAAAAGAAAATCTAAATGGATTTAATCTCTTACAAAATTGAATTAGTTTTAAAACTTCCTGCAAAGAAAAATCCAAGCCCAGGTGATTTTACTGTTGAATTCTACATTTAAAGAAGAATTAATGCCAATCCTTCATAACTTCTTCCAAAAAGTAGAAGAGGATGGAATCCATCTCAA
The DNA here is from genome assembly GCA_003697995.1 of Taxidea taxus jeffersonii. NCBI lineage: Eukaryota > Metazoa > Chordata > Mammalia > Carnivora > Mustelidae > Taxidea > Taxidea taxus. The sequence goes on along the minus strand of ML105645.1, from coordinate 119,205 downwards.
CTCATTCTGTGAGGCCAGTATTACCCTGATACCAAAACTGGACATAGGCATCACAAGAAAACGATAGACCAATGTCTCTTATAACTATAGACACACAAATCCTCAACAAAATACAAGCAAGCTGAATCCGGCAACATATATAAAGGAATATACACCATGACCAAGTGGGATATAGCTCAGGAATGCAAGATCACTTTAACATCTGAAAGTGAATTAATGTAATGCAACCATGCCAATAGAATAAAGACAAATCACATGACTAACTAGAAGCAGAAAAAGCATTTGACAAAATTCAACTCCTATTCATGAGAAAGGCATGCACTAAATTAGGGAGAGAAGGGAACTTCTTTAGCCTGATAAATGGCATCTACAAAGCCCCACAGATAGCATCATACTTATGGTGAAAGACTGAAAGCTTTCCCCCGAGATCTGGAACAATACAAGATGTTTTTATTATTTCTTTTATTATTTCTACTCAACATTTTACTGGAGGTTTTAGGTAGGACAGTTAGGCAAGAAAAAGGTATAGAAGTATCCGTATTGGAAAGGGATAAGCAAAGCTATTTCTATTTTAGATGATACACTCTTGCATACAGAAAATCCTAACAATTTCACTGAACTATTAGAACTAATAAATGAGTTGAACAGAGTTACAGCATGTAAGACCAACCTACAAAAATCAATTGTATTTTTATAGATTAGCAATGAACAATCCAAAAATGAAATTAAGAAAACATTTCCATTTATAATAGCATCTAAATTAATGCAGTTCTTACAGACAAATTTAACAAAGGAGGTACAAAACTAAAACTCTGAAAACTATGAATGAACATTTCTGAAAGGAATTAAAGAAGACTTAAATAAGTGTAGAGACATCCCATGTTCATGTACCAGAAGATTTAATACTGTTAAGATGGCAATACTCTCCAAATTGACCTGCAGATTCATTGCAATCCTCATCAAATTTCCAGCTGGCTTATTTGCAGAAATTGCCACTGTGATCCTAAAATTCTCTTGGAAATTCAAGAAACTCAGAGTAGTCAGAACAATCTTAAGGGGCACCTGGGTGGCTCAGTGGGTTAAAAGCCTCTGCCTTCAGCTCCAGTCATGATCCCAGGGTCCTGGGATCGAGCCCTGCATTGGGCTCTCTGCTCATTGGGGAGCCTGCTTCCTCCTCTCTCTCTGCCTGCCTCTCTGCCTCCTTGTGATCTTTGTCAGTCAAATAAATAAATAAAATCTTAAAAAAAAAAATCTTAAAACATCAGATCAAAGTCAGAGGAATCACTTCCCAATCTATAACTTACTACAAAGCTACAGTAATCAAGAGAGTATAGTACAAGCCTAAGAAGAGACATAAAGATCAATGGAGTAGAACTGAGAGTACAGAAATAAACGCTCACACTTATGGTCAGTAGATTTATGACAAAGTTGCTGACAATTAATGAACACAGAATTGTCTTTTCTGCCAATGGTGTCAGGATGACAGGGTATCCATATGCAAAAGAATGGATGTAAACACCTCCATCATAACATATTCAAAAATTAACTCAAAATGGATGATAGACATTACTGCAAGAGGTAAAACTAAAAATCAAGCAGAAAAATAGGCATAAATCTTTGTAACCTTGAGTTAAACAGTGGTTTCTTAGTTATGACACCAAGAGCACAAGATCAAAAAAAGAATAGCTAAGTTGCATTTCATCAAAATTGAAGGGACGCCTGGGTGGCTCAGTTGGTTAAGCAGCTGCCTTCGGCTCAGGTCATGATTCCAGCGTCCTGGGATCGAGTCCCACATCGGGCTCCTTGCTCGGCAGGGAGCCTGCTTCTCCCTCTGCCTCTGCCTGCCACTCTGTCTGCCTGTGCTCACTCTCTCTCTCTCTAACAAATAAATAAATAAAATCTTTAAAAAAAAAAATTGAAAAACGTTGTGCTTTAAAGAACGCTATCAAGAAAGAGAAAAGACAGTCTATAGAATGAGAGAAATTTTGGCAAATCATGTATCTGATAAGGGACTAGTATGTAGAATATATACAGAACTTCTCCAAACCCATAACAAAAAGATAAAAAACTCAACAAAAATGGGCAAAGGATCTGAATAGACATCTCTCCAAGGAAGATATGCAGATGGCCAATAAGCACATGAATAGTTTCTCCACATCATTAATCAGTAGGGAAATGAAAATCAAAGTCACAAGGAGATACCGCTAGAACGGCTAAAATCAAAAAAGATGAAAACAAAGAGTTGTGGAGAAATACAACACTCATACATTGCTGGTAAGAGTATAAAATGGTGCTGTCGCTTCAGAAAACTTGGCAGTTCCTGAAATGTTAGATGAAAGGTTACCATATAATCTAGCAATTTCGTTCTGAGGTGTATACCTGAGAGAAATGAAGACTTTTAAGTGTACACAAAAACTTGTATGTAAATGTTCACATCGCTATTTATAATACCCTGTGAGTGGAAACAAATGTCCATCAAATGATGAATAAATAAATAAAATGTGGTATATCTATACAGTAGAATATGACTTAGAGAAAAAAAAAGAATGACATGAATGGACCTTGAAAACATTATGCTAATTGAAAGAAGCCAGATACAAAGGACCACATATCCTATGTCCAAAATAGGCAAGTCTATAGTGACAGAAAGTCGAATCGTGGTTGCCTGGTGGCTGGAGTAGAGGTCAGGAATTGGGAGTGACTATTAATAGAAACAGGGGATAAAAATACTCTGAAATTAGATTGTGATTGCTGCACAACTCTGTGAACATACCAAAAGCCATTGGATTTTTAATGGGTGACTTTTAGTGTATGTGAATTATAGTTCAATAAAAATGTTAATTAAAAATGTGGATGTGTAATGATTTAGAAAAATATATTTTTCACATATATTGCAGTTCGCTTCATTGTATGTATCTGTTGAATAGAATGGTAGGTGGAAAATGCTCAGCTAATACTTAGATGTGATTTCCAATCTGGCTTTCGTGTAGTCTGGCAAATCAACTTCTGAGCCCCAATTTTCTAGTAGGAAATCAGAATGTATTCTGAGTGACTGTTCTGTTCCTCTCCAGCTCTAATAGTCAATTATTCTATGGAAGCTAGATCTGAATCTGTGCAGAGTTGTTGTGGGGGATGCACATTTATATCTGGGTTTAAGTCCTGTAACGAAAATAGCAAAGTGTGGAAGGAAAAATGTCAGATACACTCATCTAAGAAGAAAATAATATGGAAAAATAAGGAGATTAAAAAAACAAGTAAGTAAATTTTTTGTGTATATGGCATACGGTTACATAATTAACTATGCATCCAGCTGGTTGAAAATATAATTACTATTTTCTTTTCAGTCATGGCAAGATGGGACCTACTTTTACGTCTCTTATGATAAGAAACTGCCAGTTAAAATAAAGCTACTGTTCTCTTTTTTCATACAGGCAATACTTCTCAGAAGGCAACATGGTAAGTAATGTAGTGCTAGGGTGGCCCTTTGAAAAACTGGTCCTCATTTCTGATACTGAGCTCACAAAGCATGGAAAAATGTATCATTCTTAGATAAGATGTTAATAACAGCATGAATAGGCTGAGAGTATCAAGAAGTAACAAACTCCTGAAGTCTTATGACTAAAGATTGTTTTAGGATTGTTATCAGAAAAACTCTACATCAGGTGGAAAGTTGGAAATTCACCACACATCTGCTTTATTTTTGTTACCATCCAAATCTTCCATTAGTAATAAGTTAGGGAGGTGCACTGATTCTTCAGACCAGGAGAGTACTACTTGGTTCCCAGCTACTATTGATTCTCAAATCTTGCTGATCATCAGGGAAATGTGTAAAGATAATGCAGGTCAGTGGCTCTGTTCCCTAGAGATTCTTTCTCAATAGGTCCAGGTAAAAAGCCTAGAGACCCTAATTTTTTTTTTAAGATTTTATTTATTTATTTGACAGAGAAAGAAAGAGAGCATGAGCAGCGGGGAGGAACAGGAGGGGGCAGGAAGAAGCAGACTCCTAGCTGAGCAGGGAGCCCGATGTGGGGCTCGATCCCAGGATGCTGAAATCATAAACTGAATCAAAGGCAGACGCTTAACCGACTAAGCCATCCAGTTGCCCCTGGAGACCTTATTTTTAAAAGGCTCCTCAGAGGGGCACCTGGGTGGCTCAGTAGGCTAAAACCTCTGCCTTCAGCTCAGGTCATGATCTCAGAGTCCTGGGATCAAGCCCCGCATGGGGCTCTCTGCTCAGTGGGGAGCCTGCTTCCTCCTCTCTCTGCCTGCCTCTCTGCCTACTTGTGATCTCTGTCTGTCAAATAAATAAAAAATCTTTAAAAAAAAAGCTCCTCAGATGACTATGAGCAATCAAGTTTGGGAATACTTGTCAAATCAAGGCCTTGAATTACTGGATATCCTTAGTACTCAGAGTCCACAGACCATAAAATACTATTGATGGAGGACTTCAACCACCTTCATTTTGACCTCAGTCTGTCCTTTCTAATTGATTAAGTTCTTTTTTCCAGCTTATCTCTTAATTCAGGCAAAAGACCCAGCAAGCAAATCATCCCATGATGGGAATGGAAACTACAGCTCTAGCAATAGATACTGCCCTGTGGCCAGCAAGACCCCATGTATTTGACTCCAAGATGATGATCAACCTGACTTTTATTTCCCCTGGCATGTACCCACTGACCTTTGTCCCACATTTTTCTTACGTAAACCTAGAAGTATTTTCAGAACTTTTTAGGCAGTCCTTGAGATGACAGTCCAATGTCTTCCTAGTGTTGGCCTCACTGAGATAAATTCCTTCCTTGTTCCACTGCCACTCATCTCTCTGCCTTTGGATTTTATCAGTTGCCAGCGGGCTGAACCTGGTCCATTTGGGAGGCAGGTGCTACTGCATCCTTGTGCCCCAGTTACACTATGTTAATTTCTATTTAATTTTGGGTACAGGACAGAGAAACACTATATTAATTGTACCAAAACTCTTTATGAAGTGAAAATAGTAATCATGCACCCATACAATTACATACCCTTCCTTTTTTAGCATCACATTCAAAGTTTTAGCCTAAATTCTCTGTTTCCAGAGTCTTAAGAGTCTACTGATTCTCTGGCAATGACAGCAGCATGGAAACAAGCTGCCATTATTAACCTATGCTCATGTTCTTGATTGCTTGAAAATTCTTAGGATTGGGTGATTCAAAACACACTGAAGAGTACTAGTGTTTTATTTGTATTTTCCATTTGGTCAAAATCTGTTTTGTTTCCTCTTCCCTTAATTGACTCACTCATGATTGGATGTTTAAATGTTCCTCTTCAAAATTTTTGACAGAGGGTAGTTCAAGGCATTGGAATAGACTATTGCAATATATGTGTTGCTTACAATGAACTTACCAAGCTTTGAAAATTCTCTGATCTGAGAGGTTTGATAATTCCCTCTGTCTTGAATTGACTTGCTTTGTATACCTAAAGACCCAGTTTCAATACTACATCATGGTGGTAAGCCTTTTCTTTGTTGATGGAAATTGGTAATCCAAATTCAAGTTAGAATTCAGCCACATTTGTGGCCATCAAAGTAATTTACTGGAGATGACAATGGAGTGAACAGATGCCTTGTCTGTGTGAATTTGTACACGCACAGCCAATGACAACTACATAACAACCTCCTTTTCATTCACATGGCTGACAAATTTATTTGCTATTAGTTATAAGAGGCAGATATGGATGTTGGTGATACCCTAATTCCTAGTAGGAGTTGAGAAGAAGAATGTCTTAAGGGGGGCTACTATTCTCAGCTCTCCATTGAGACCACCCTCTTAAAGGCCACTAATAACAAAATTAAGTTCTTTACAGACATTTGTCAGATGCTTACTATGTGCCAGGTATTACACAAATGCTGGAGATTCCTAGATGAATAATAATAATAATCATAGCAAACATTTATGTAGTGACTACTATATGAAAGCACTGTTCTTCCGACTGCACATAGCAACCTATTAGTGGGTCACAAAATCAATTTTGTGCTTCAGAACCATCATTTAAAGGAACAGAAGAGAATTGAAATAACAGGGTGGTTCCCTCATATTAAGATGATAGGTCTCACTGCCAGCTGCACCCAAATGGGCCATTTTGGCGTGAACCTTATTTTGAGTTAAAAGGGATCAAAACCCAGCAGATTCAGGAAAAGTTCTATATCTCCCCATTTACTGCCTGCTAGTACAAGGAAGAAAGCTATCAACAGAGATTCTTCTTTACTTAAGAAACTTAACTGCATAACAGGGCACCTGTGAGGGGCACCTGGGTGGCTTGGAGGGTTGAGCCTCTGCCTTTGGCTCAGGTCATGATCTCAGGGTCCTGGGATCAAGCCCCATGTCCGGCTGTTTGCTCAGTGGGGAGGCCTGCTTCCCCCCTCCCCTCTGCCTGCCTCTCTGCCTACTTGTGATCTCTTTGTCAAATAAATAAATAAATAAAATCTTTAAAAAAAAACCAAAAACAAAAACCAGAGCACCTGTGTTTTCCAAATATCTTCTTCCTGCTAATGATCTTTCTCTCCTTTGTACCCTCAGACTCCTTCCCTTCTCCTCAGCTCATCTAAGTGTCATGTTGCCTCATGGTCTTTGGTATTTCCATGTCCATGTAGATTTCCCATGTGTACACTACTAAATTTGATTTTTTCCTGTGTCAAGTCAACTTGATTCTTAGTCCAGGTAGAAGGATCTTGAGGGCAGAAGAAATTCTTTCTTCTCAATAACAGTAAGAATTGGTTTCATTAAACTTTTATTTCATAACATATACACTTATGCATCTATGTCCAGTGGATCACAATATAAAATGTATTTCCTATTGTTTTGGTCAAAACAGTTATAAAGCCACTGATCTAGAACATTATTACTAGAAGCATTAATATGCATTACTTATAGGTTCAAATTTTAAACAGACATAAGACTATTCAGAATTTTTGTTTTATTTTGTGTAAGTTGGTTGAGTTTGAGTAAGTTGGTCTTTTGGTTGATTGAGTTTGGGGGGTGATTTTCCATTTCATCTAAATTTTCAAATTTATTTGCATGAAGTTATCCATAGTACCTTATCTTGTCTTAATTCTGTGGAATCTACATTAATATCTCCCTTTTCATTACTGATACTGGTTGTTTGTGTTTTCTTTTTTTTTTCTTGCCCAGCCTTCCTAATGTTTATAAGTTATTATTAATTTCTAAAAATGTGTTGATTTATTGATACTGATTTTCTTGATTTTTCTCTCTCGCACATTTGCTTTCTATTTTATTGATTTCTGCTTTTATCTTTTTTCTTATCTATTTATTTGCTGTTCTTTTTAAGATAGAAGCTTAGATCATTTATTTTCAACCTTTGTCTTTTCCAATATTTACATTTAAAGGTATAAATATCCCTCTAAGTACAACTTTGGTTACATTCTGTAAGTTTTGCATGTGCAAATATTCCAGGTCATAATGAGACAGGGAAACTGAAAGACTCCATAAAAAACCTGCTTTTTGCTCCTTTTCCTGCTTCTGTTCCTGCTAGGACCTGCACCCTCATTTTATGCATGCCTCATCATGCAAATAGTGTATGTCCTCTTTGTAAGGGACACAGAGTTAATGATTTCTATAGAATAGATAACATCCAAGGAAGGGCCAGGTGAGAATGACTGGACAAGACCACTTGTATTATGTATTCTAGACCACTGGGTGCTAGACATCTCAACGGCAAGGCCCCCTGTCTCCAAGGAGTAACACTTGGGTCCCTGTTTTTGTTCTAACCAGCTCTTGGATGCTTGAGAGGACACATAAACCAGGCTACAATCTTCAATTAAGAAACCCCAGACCCAAACAAAGTTCAGACTGATGCTCCTTTCCTTTCTAAGTCTCCTGGATGCTTCATCTATATCTGCTCTCGCTATATGTTCAATAAACTCTGCTCTCACTTCCTGCTTGCTTGTATTTGATTTCTACCTTTTGTGAAGCCAAGGACCCACCCTGCAGGTTGGTTCAGCAGGACCCCTTCTGGGTCCCTGTACCTGGCCTTCTGGTGTCAATAATCCAATGCTTGCTCTGTTTTGTGTCTTTCATCTTGGGGAGTATGGCAGCATAATTTTGTGACCAACAACAATATTCACACAATTTCCCAAATCATTTTTTACTTAAAATATATCTAACAAAACATATTTTGGCATTGAATCTTAGGAAATGGCTTTGATCAGGAAAGTGTGGGATGACCTGATTGGGTGGAGGCCAGTAGCCTAGGCAGTGAAAGAATTCAGCCAAGGTAGAACTAAAGATAAAGAGGCTTATTGAATACTTTGTAAGGGAGCAGTGGGCAGGACCACAAAGAAGAGACTATCTGCCAGGAAGCAGTGGTGGAGGGGCTGTAGTTACAGGAGGGAGTGAGGAGGTATGGGAACATACAGAATTTTACATTTTTGGTGACTATGCCCAGTTGTAAGTCACCCATTGGTCAGCTAGGGTGTATGGCTTTTTTAAGGTGGGTTACCTAATGAGCCTGTTGGCATTCAGCTTAGAGGTCACTGTGGGCCCCATTAGGTTTCCAGCTCTCAAGCCTTCTGCCTAAAAGTACCCTCTACAAAGAGCACATTTTGATTTTTCCCTGCTTCTCTAAAATCTGTGAAAAATAGCATCTCAAACTTGTTTAAAAATATGAACTATTAAGTGTTGCTTCTTCTTAACCTCTTAGGGCAAATAAGGACATGACAATGATCCTCTTTTGTCTTAACTAATAAAACTCAACGTATTTAATTAAACTTCCCAGAAAATGAAAATGCTAAATATTATAGTCAGGGCAAAACATGAAGATATCCCATTGGAATTACAGAGTTTTTGATATAAAAGCTTACTTTTAAGCTTTTATGAGCTTTTTAAGTTTTTAAGTCCCAGAAAATGAAAATGCTAAATATTATAGTCAGGGCAAAACATGAAGATATCCTGTTGGAATTACAGAGTTTTTGAAACAAAAGCTTACTTTTAAGCTTTTATAAGCTTTTTAAGTTACTGGACTGAAGTCCAGTAACATTTGTAAGAACAGCTTTTAAAATATATATATATATTTATTTATTTATTTATTTATTTATTTATTTGAGAGAGGGAGTGTACATGTATGGGGGCAGAGGGAGAGAGAATCCTTAGCAGACTTCCTGCTGAGTGAGGAGCTAGCCCTGGGGCTGGATCCCAGGACTCTGAGATTATGATCTGGGCCAAAATAAGAGTCAGATGCTTAACCAATTGAGCCATCCAAGTACCCCTGTAAGAATAGTTTTATTATGCTAAACAATCTGCTTACCTAGAGGTGGGAGACAAACAAGATGCTTTCTTTGCTTCCTGAGACGTCTCTCACCCACAGCGAGAAGGGCCTGCATTCTCAAGGCTAAACACTGGAATTGCATTAGCACTGAGAGAAAAAGGCAACCCTTGGAGACTCAAAATTTATAAAATGAAAAGAGGGTAGAATAGGATTATTAGCAAATAGAATGTGGAGCTGGTTTGTTTTGTCTCAATAATTCTGAGTCATTATTTCATGTATGGAATGCCCGGTAAAGAACAGTTTTACCCTCTGATAAAGATAATAGAGGATAGTCAGAAGAAAGACAGTCCTAAGAGGAAGCTACCCTTAAAAGGAAAAAGATCCCATCCTGTTAGTCTGCCACCCTGAAAAGATCCCTCCGACCTTTCCAACATGAACAACTACCTCTAGGTAGATGAGCTTTGTGAACAAATCCTGATTGGGTGGCAGATGATGTAGGGTTAATCAGATTAAAACAGCCCGCCAACAATCTCATAAAAACCCTGGACTTAGAAACTCTATCAGCAATCCTCTAGGGTCCCCACCCTCATCTGGAACCTTTTACTATTCCTCAATAAACTTTCCATTGCTGCCCACCACTCTTCATCTGGTCTACCTCTTCATTCTTTGAAGCATAGTCACCAAGAACCATGGGCACTAAAGGAAATCCTGAAACAGACATCACTTGACTCAACTCACCAGTGGGATAAAAACTGGCCCAGTTAATTGCAGTACAAAGTTTTTAGGAAGGAGCAGGACATGATCTTGCTTGTTGGAAGTCAGAGTATTTACTTCAGAAGACAACATTTTGAAGTTCCTTGATTCAGTAATTCCATACCTAGGAAGAATTTGGTCTAAGGAAATAACTATGTGTGTGAAGATTTAACTATAAGGATGTCCATGATAATGTGGCTTAGAATCCTATAAAAACTGTAAAAAGCCTAGGTGTTCTTGATGGGTCCGTGGTCAAAGGAGCGAGACTGATACAAAGCGAAGGTCAAGCAAAGCTTCATTTCGTGCCAAGCATCGAGAATCAAACCGACCAATTGGGGCCGCCTTTTATAGAGAGGGTGACCACCCCCAGCCTCACAGACTAACTTTTATAGAGCAAAGGCCATGTGGTTGAGCATGGCCACACACAGGTGGCCAATGAGATTGCAACACACAGAGAAAGCTGCACAGTCATGCTAGGTCACACACGGGTGGCCAATTGAATTACAATTCACCCCACAGTAGTTATTTGAACTAGTCTATCTCCTTGGTCAGAATTGGTGCCCAAAAGATGCCCAAAAGGTGGGGCCCACACTCCTTGGTAGCTAGGGAGACAATATGTGTACTCCACTGATTGGATGTCTCCACCTGACCCCACTCATCTCTGTATTCGGGCTCTATTATCTCCACCTGACCTGACCCGCCCTTGTATTTGGGCTCTATTATCAGGGACTGTCGACCATATTTTACTGGTTTCCCAGACTTGCTTTTAAGTAAGTTCCCCTGGTTGGGGGGGGCAGGGTCAGTTTAAGTTTTACTGCATAAACAACAAAATGGCTGTTTAACCAAGGTGGAGCCACTCTGGCTAAATAGGCCCTTACAATTCTCAATTAAGTAATAGACATTTATCATATTGGAATATGATAAAGCCAAAAATGATGCTTCTGTTGAATATTTCATGATATATAGAAAACATTCATACTATATTTTAAAGAGAAAAATATATATGACATAATTCAATTTTTATTTTTTTAGAAGGGCACGTGGTATATCATATGCTGTAAGCATTGACAAAATACCAGAAGGAATAGATATGTTGACGGTGGTTATCTTTTAGATTGGGGAATATAGGTGATTATATTTTCTTTTGGGTTCTCTGCAGCTTTAAATAACTTCTAAAAAAAAGTCCATGCTTTATGTTTGTGATATTGAAAAACAGAAGCTATTGCTTTATAAATTGCTTTAGAGCAATTGAGAGATGAATGAATATGGACCCTTGCTGTGAGAATTTCCTGGTATCTGACATTGAGTTACATTTTAAAAAGTATTTAATTCCTTTTTTTTTTTTTTTCCTTTTAGAGAAAGAGAGAGCAGCACAAGCTGGGGGTAGGGGAGCAGAAAGAGAGGGACAAGCAGACTCCAAGCTGAACCCAGAGACCCATTCAGGGCTCAATTTCATGACCCTGAGATCATGACCTGAGCTGAAACCAAGAGGTGGACACTTAACTGCCTGAGCCACCTAGGCACTCCAAGTGTTTAATTATTTTGAATTACCTTGTTTGTAGGCCTAGATAAGAAGGTATTTGACAGATTGTTAATCATAATTGTGGTTATGGAAGGAAAAAATCTGGATATTTCCATCAGAGTTCAGTCAGAGTAGCCCACCAGTAGGAGTGATAGAGAATATAGGATTTATTACAGGAATTTGGCCTCACACCATTGTGGGAGCTAATTAAACAGTTTACATACAGAGGTTGCCTCTGTATCCAGAGCTGGGCCTCATGTTATTATGGAAGGCTGTGAGGAAAGGAAGAGCATGAAATGAGAGAGAGCAGGGACAAACTGGAACCTGCAAGAATGAACTAAAACCCATTTCAGCCTCTCACTGCCTTCATTCCTCTGACTTCAGTGACAACCTGAAGAGATACTCGTGCCCATTGTCACAAAACTAATGTGCACCTGGCAGGAGGGAGAACACCCAGAAGCCTGAGGAGGAATGCAGCTGGAGCTGGAAGAGCTGTGGGTCTGGTTGCTTCCTCACACCAAGGTTGGGGGCAGATCCGCAGTCTCAGTCGTGGTCTGCAACCACACCTGACTCTCTACAAACCAGGTAGAGACACACAGTTGACCCTTGAACAACATGAGTTTGAACTGCATGAGTCTACTTACATGTGAATTTTCTTACAGTACAGAACTGTAAATGTATTTTCCCCTCCTTATGATTATCTTAATAACATTTTCTTTTCTCTAGCTTACTTTATTGTAAAACTACAGTATATAATACACATAACATACAAAATATGTATTAATCAGTGGTTTATGTTATCTGTAAATCCTTCTGGTCAACTATTAGTAGTTAAATTTTGAGAGAGTCAAAAGTTATGCCGAATTTTTTAAAAGATTTTATTTATTCATTTGACACAGAGAGAGAGATCACAAGCAGGCAGAGAGGCAGGTAGAGGGAGAGGGGGAAGCAGGCTCCCTGCCGAGCAGAGAGCCCAATGCAGGGCCCAATCCCAGTACCCCGAGACCATAACCTGAGTCGAAGGCAAAGGCTCAAACCACTGAGCCACCCAGGTGCCCCAGTTATGTGGAATTTTGACCATATGGGAGGTGGGGGAGTGTCTGTGCCCTGGATCCCTGTGTTCAAGGGTCAACTGGTACAGCCAACTGGAGTAGAAGTACACTTCTGAGTACAGAGAAACATGGCTTCTGCTTTACCTTGAGCCCCACACAAGACTGTCCCGTGCCACACAGGAAAGGGAAGTCTAGCCACATAGCTGAACTCAGTTGTTATAGGATAAGCTACTGTGTCCTCTATTTGCTACTAACCCACTGAAGGGCTATGAACAAGTTGCCTATCCTGTATGGCTCTCCAAACTTCTCCAAGATAATAAAAAAAACCACTAACCCCTTTTTGCTTTGGATGTATATAGGGGTAAAGATGAGACAGACTAGACATAAAATTCTTGGGTGAATGTTAGGATTAACTTTGTATCATCATTTTAAGTTGTTTTATGTTCACTTTTCTCTGACATAGACCTTTCCTATGGATATACTGCTCACTGTTAAGCATAAAATATTATGCTGCTCAAATTAGTCAAAGAAGATAAAGCCCAACTCAATATTATGGATATACTGCTCACTGCTAAAATGCATAAATTATTAAGGTCCAATATACAGAAGCACATGTATATAAGCCAAGAATAGCTCATAAGGTTATGTCAATAGTCCTAACAAGCAAATGAATACCTTGAAGTTTTCTCCCCAGTGGGAAACAATGATAATATGTCTCTTATCTGTGTACTAAAACAATAACTCACAACTCTCTCCTCCACTGAGCTGCAAATATATAGCAAGCAGACACTCTTTTATAGTAATGCTGCTCACTGAGCCTAAATCCTACCTGTTGTCATGTATTGAGTCACTACTATGTGTCATCCCCTGTCCAAATGGCTTTAATACATAATATTTCATTTTCTCCCTAACTCTGCAAGATAAGCCTACATTTTGTATTTTACAGATGAGATAATGAAGACTAAGAAAAGTTAAATGATTTTCCCAAGGGCACAAAACTCATAAGTTGTATATCTGGAATTTGGACAGTTCTGTCTGGTACCCAAACCTAGACTTTATCTTCAGGACTCAAATGTGGTCCACACACCAGCTGTAACAACATCTGAGAGCTGCTGGAAATGTGGAATCTTAGGTCCTATCCAGACCTACTGGACCAAAATCTGTAATTTAACAAGATCAGCAGGTAATCTGCATGCACCTTAAAATTTGAGAAGCACTGTTATGCATACAACAAACACTATTCTGCTCTCCAAAATGGTGTTGGGAGATCAAATACGCTTATATTCAATGTTGAAACTAATTATTTGCTAAGCTAGATAGGAAGGTGGCTTTGTTGATTTTTGGTGATTAACCTAAGCTTCCAGTACAGCATCTGTTTCCCCTGTGTGCTCAGAGTAGCACATCTATTACCCAAATTTATGTTGAGGTTACGTGATTGAAAGTTCCACGGACATAAGCAACATGGTGATTGAATTCCTTTTAGAGAGCTGTCTGTGATCTTTTTCTTACCTGTTAATATGATGAATTATCTAAGAACTTGTAAATGGAACAGGCCACTAGAAAAAAATTAATCAAGGAAGATAAAGCCCAACTCAAGAAATTATGTAATTCACCATCCCTCCAATCCCTAAATCCTAAGGGAATTTGAATTTTAAAAGAAGAGCTTGGAAATCAAGTGTATCTATAACAGGTTGATTATTGGCTGCAGCGTATATTTTTTGAGAAGATGGATACATATTCTTTGTGTCTTTAGCTTGCCTCCATTAGCTCCAGGCTCTACTTTTTATCTGCATTTTTATCCTAGTAGAACAATAGGATCAGAGATTGACACCTCTCTTCTCAAAGTTTAAGAGTAGCCTAAGAGTTGAAGACCCATTTAGTTTGCTACTGTGGAAGTTATTTTCATACATAACCAACATAGATCATGCCAACTTTCATACAAGGAGCACACTTCCAACTAGTATCTGTACAGTCCTCCAGGCTCTGGCTCCCTCCCACCTTTCCAATCTCACTCAGTTCAGCATTTCCTTGTCATTTTCCTTTTCATCCTGACTGCACCAGCGCAAATGAACCCTCTACACTGTACTAATTCCAAGGCTTGCTTCTGATTCTCTTTCCACCTGAAATGTCTTCTCTCCCACATTTTCTTTTGCCCCAGACCTACTCATTCTTTATGTCAGATGTCAGCCATGACACAACATCTCTCTTGGTCCATGTTGGCTAGAAACGCTAAACCCCAAAGGGTTTATTTTCTCTCCAGTGGGACACTTACTACTTTCTGTCTTTACATAATATTTATCTGAGACTTTCCCTGGCCTGGTAGACTGTAAAGACCCTGAAAGAAGGATCCTTGTCTTAGTGCCCAAGATTTCCCCGCAAATGCCTCATACAATACCTACCACACCAGTTCTCAATAAATAGTTCCTTTCTTCCTTCCTGGCTGATGAGGTTAAATACCTTTCATGTGCTTAACTGGCATCTGTATACCCTCTTCATCGAAATGACTCTTCAAATCCTTTGCCCATTTTCTAACTGGATTTTTTTATTGTTGAGTTTTGAGTACTCTATTTATATGTTAGATCTTTTGTTAAATAGTCTCACAGATCCCTGAGGCTCTGCTCCTTTTTTTTTTCTCAGTCTATTTTCTTTCTGTTGTTTTGATTGGATAATTTCTATTGTCTTTTTTCCATTCACTGATTATTTCCTTTCCCCCCTCTGTCCACTGAGTTTTCAATTTTGGTTATCATGTTTTTCAGTTCTAAAATTTCTATTTGCCTCCTATATATATCTTCTATTTCTTTTTTGAGGCTTTCTGTTTCTTTTTTTTTCTTGTTGAAATTCTTTTTTTAAAATTTTTTTTTATTTAAGCTTTTTTTATTTAAACATATAATGTAACCCCACCTCCCTCTCCCAACCCCTCTCCCCCCCACCCCCCTCAGTTTGTTTTATGACATTAAGAGTCTCTTTTGGTTTGAGACTTTGTTTCTTTATTGAGACTCTGTTTTTTTTTTTTTTTCATTTGTTTCAAGTGTGTTAACTATTATTAATTCATAGCATATATATTAATTTGTACTTGGATATAAATTCCCATCCATTCCATTATAAATATATTTTCTCTGACATGGCTTGTCTTTAAATTTAATTTATACATTTTATCATATAGGAGTTTAATATTTTTATTTTATTTTTTTTAGTTTAACATTTTTATAACAATATAAATATTTTCTGCCATCTTTTTACAAAAGATTTATTTACTTATTTTAGAGAGAGAGCGAGTGTGTGGGCATGATTGAGGGGAGGGGCAGAGGGAAAGGGAGAAGGAAAGCAGGTTCCCCACTGAGCAGGGAGCCCAGTGTGCGGGCCCTATCTCCTGACCTGAGTCAAAACCAAGAGTCAGATGCTGAACTGATTGAGCCAGCCAGGCACCCCATCTGCTGTCTTTATAAAGAAATTATCTTTCGGGTAACCTGGGTGGCTCAGTGGGTTAAAGCCTCTGCCTTTGGCTCAGGTCATGATCCCAGGGTCCTGGGATCGAGCCCTGCATCGGGCTCTCTGCTCAGAAGGGAGCCTGATTCCTCCTCCTCTCTCTGCCTGCCTCTCTGCCTACTTGTGATCTCTGTCAAATAAATAAATAAATAAAAATCTTAAAAAAAATTATCTTTCTGTCAAATAATAAAATGTTATGACATACTTTTATTTGTTTTAAAATTTCTAAATTTCATATTTAGGTATTTAACCTCCCTGGAGTTTATTTTGATATGGTGTCAGGAAGTATACAAAGAATTTGTTTCCATGTAGAAAGCTGAGCAAGACCAGACCACCGACCGTTGCTGGTATAGGACAGGTGAGAAGGGTGACCTCACTTAGCTTAGGTTACTTTCTCTCTTGTTTATTAATGAGCCAATCAACAATTAGGACAAAGGGACACGGAGGTTAAGGACATGGTTTTGAGGAAATAACTCTCTAAAATCTCCTTTGTCAATGTGGAAGTGCATCTGAATATTTGGGGGCTCAGCAGCCTGCAGGGAGGGAAAAGTGCCAGAGGCTATAGAATCAAGGCAGCTTGCCTTTCATATCACCTTGGAAATTGAGAGGGCTTTGGTGGGGGGTGTCACATCAACACTTAAGGATAACCCTGTGGTCTCATAAAGATACTGGTACAGGGGCGCCTGGGTGGCTCAGTGGGTTAAAGCCCCTGCCTTTGGCTCAGGTCATGATCTCAGGGTCCTGGGATGGAGTCCCGCATTGGGCTCTCTGCTCAGCGGGGAGCCTGCTTCCTCCTCTCTCTCTGCCTGCTTGTGATCTCTGCCTGTAAAATAAATAAATTAAAAAATCTTGAAAAAAAAAAAAGATACTGGTACAACATGAACCTTCTATTCCATTTCGAATTGGGCATCCTTGAGATTACAGTGCTAGGAGACAACTCCCAGCTCCATTTATTGACCAGTCCTTCCCCATGATTGGTAACATTTTCCATACCAAATACCCCTAAGAGACAATGTCTGTGAATACAAAGATAGTGTAATATAATAAATACAATATAATATAATACAATACAATAGCTAACAGACAACTTCAAATGTTGGCCATCTTGATTTTGGTTTGTGGATTCTAAATGTCCAATGTCCAAATGCTTCAGAGTTGAAGTAAAAGAAAATGAAATCCTCATTTTCCTTTTGATGACACATTAGAGGTTTTAAAGATTCATAACACCATCCAAAGCCTTCTTATGCCTAATGGTATGACATGGGCTTAGGACTTGGATTTGTGCCTTCTGGTAAATATAGTGGTGTCACATATTATAGCTGGGTAATTATAATTGCAATAATTCTGTAGCCTTCCCACAGTAGGGAACTAAGTCAGTCCATGACTTGATCAGAAAACTCTCCACAAAGAAAATTACTAACATGGGAAGTGGAGGAATCAATGTGTGGTTATAGTCCAGTTTAATTTCCTGTGAACCCATTGCTTCCTTAGTAGTGGTCAGCAAGTCCCTCGGTGCCTTTTGGGAAGCATGCTGCTATGGTGTCATGATGGATGATAAAAACACAATCCTGAGGAAGAACATCATTACGGGGTATTAAAATATGGCTCTGGGATGAAAAAAAAAATAAGCCTATGACATCTAATAGAGAGATGGAGCATAGTGAGAATTATTCATAGTAGGTCATAGAATGGAAAGACCAGGATAACCACCAAGCAGAGCAGCCAGCAATACTCGGGTATTGTTTGCATACTGCTTTTATAAATGACAAATTATAGTCATCAAAGGCTTCTCAAAACTTTCCCTTCACCAGGGCTGCTTAGGCGAGTGCACAAATGATATTTTTACATGTACAGATGGCTATGCACAGATCATATGTACGCCAGAGGCTGTGATGGGGCCAGGCTGTGGCACGGATCACCCAAGACAGTCCATGTGGCTTCCTGGGAGACCTCTATTATTCATTTATTTGGGGCATAAGATTTTTTAAATATTTTTTTATTTTTTAATAAACATATAATGTATTATTAGCCCCAGGGGTACAGGTCTGTGAATCACCAGGTTTACACACTTCACAGCACTCACCATAGCACATACCCTCCCCATTGTCCATAACCCCACCACCCTCTCCCTAGCCCCCTCCCCCTGGCAACCCTCAGTTTGTTTTGTGAGATTAAGAGTCTCTTATGGTTTGTCTCCATCCCAATCCCATCTTGTTTCATTTATTCTTTTCCTGCCCCCCAAACCTCCCACGTTGCATCTCCACTTCCTCATATGAGGGAAATCATTTGATAGTTGTCTTTCTCCGATTGACTTATTTCACTAAGCATAATACCCTCTAGTTCCATCCACGTTGTCACAAATTGGAAGATTTCATTTCTTTTGATGGCTGCATAGTATTCCCTTTTTTATATATACCACACCTTCTTTATCCATTCATCTGTTGACGGACAGCTAGGTTCTTTCCATAGTTTGGCTATTGTGGACATTGCTGCTATAAACATTTGTGTGCACGTGCCCCTTCGGATCACTACATTTGTATCTTTAGGGTAAATACCCAGTAGTGCAATTGCTGGGTCATAGGGTAGCTCTATTTTCAACTTTTTGTGGAACCTCCACGCTGTTTTCCAGAGTGGTTGTACCAGCTAACATTCCCACCAACAGTGTAGGAGAGTTCCCCTTTTTCTGCATCCTCGCCAGCATTTGTCATTTCCTGACTTGTTCATTTTAGCCATTCTGACTGGTGTGAGGTGGTATCTCATTGTGGTTTCGATTTGTGTTTCCCTGATGCCAAGTGATGTGGAGCACATTTTCATGTGTCTGTTGGCCATCTGGATGTCTTCTTTGCAGAAATGTCTGTTCATGTCTTCTGCCCATTTCTTGATTGGATTATTTGTCCTTTGGGTGTTGAGTTTGCTAAGCTCTTTATAGATTTTGGATACTAGCCCTTTATCTGATATGTCGTTTGCAAATATCTTCTCCCATTCTGTCAGTTGTCTTTTGGTTTGTTAACTGTTTCCTTTGCTGTGCAAAAGCTTTTGATCTTGATGAAGTCCCAATAGTTCATTTTTGCCCTTGCTTTCCTTGCCTTTGGCGATGTTCCTAGGAAGAAGTTGTGGCTGAGGTCGAAGAGGTTGCTGACTGTGTTCTCCTCAAGGATTTTGATGGATTCCTTTCTCACATTGAGGTCCTTCATCCATTTCGAGTCTATATTCATGTGTGGTGTAAGGAAAGGGTCCAATTTCATTTTCCTGCATGTGGCTGTCCAAATTTCCCAACACCATTTGTTGAAGAAGCTGTCTTCTATCCATTGGACGTTCTTTCCTGCTTTGTCGAAGATGAGTTGACCATAGAGTTGAGGGTCTATTTCTGGGCTCTCTGTTCTGTTCCATTGATCTATGTGTCTGTTTTTGTGCCAGTACCATACTGTCTTGATGATGACAGCTTTGTAATAGAGCTTGAAGTCTGGAATTGTGATGCCACCAACTTTGGCTTTCTTTCTTTTTTTTTTTTTGTTAGAGAGAGAGCAAGCGAGCACAGGCAGACAGAGAGGCAGGCAGAGGCAGAGGGAGAAGCAGGCTCCCTGCCAAGCAAGGAGCCCGATGTGCGACTCGATCCCAGGATGCTGGGATCATGACCTGAGCCGAAGGCAGCCGCTTAACCAACTGAGCCACCCAGGCGTCCCTGGCTTTCTTTTTCAATATTCTTTTGGCTATTTGAGATCTTTTCTGGTTCCATATAAATTTTAGGATTATTTGTTCCATTTCTTTGAAAAAAAATGGATGGTATTTTGATAGGGATTGCATTAAATATATAAATTGCTTTAGGTAGCATAGACATTTTCACAATATTTGTTCTTCCAATCCATGAGCATGGAACGTTTTTCCATTTCTTTGTGTCTGCCTCAATTTCTTTCATGAGTACTTTATAGTTTTCTGAGTATAAATTCTTTGCCTCTTTGGTTAGGTTTATTCCTAGGTATCTGATGGTTTTGGGGCAATTGTAAATGGGATTGACTCCTTAATTTCTCTTTCTTCTGTCTTGTTGGTGTAAAGAAATGCAACTGATTTCTGTGCATTGATTTTATATCCTGACACTTTACTGAATTCCTGTACAAGTTTTAGCAGTTTTGGAGTGGAGTCTTTTGGGTTTTCCACATATAGTATCATATCATCTGCAAAGAGTGAGAGTTCGACTTCTTCTTTGCCAATATGGATGCCTTTAATTTCGTTTTGTTGTCTGATTGCTGAGGCTAGGACTTCTAGCACTATATTGAATAGCAGTGGTGTTAATGGACAACTCTGCCGTGTTCCTGACCTTAGCAGAAAAGCTCTCAGTTTTTCTCCATTGAGAATGATATTTGCAGTGGGTTTTCATAGACAGCTTTGATGATATTGAGGTATGTGCCCTCTATCCCTACACTTTGAAGAGGTTTGATCAGGAAGGTATACTGTACTTTGCCAAATGCTTTTTCAGCATCTACTCAGAGTATCTTATGCTTCTTGTTCTTTCTTTTATTAATGTATTGTATCACACTGATTGATTTGTGGATGTTGAACCAACCTTGCAGCCCTGGATTAAATCCCACCTGGTCGTGGTGAATAATCCTTTTAATGTACTGTTGGATCCTATTGGCTAGTATTTTGGTGAGAATGTTTGCATCTATGTTCATCAAGGATATTGGTCTGTAATTCTCTTTTTTGATGGGATCCTTGTCTGGTTTTGGGATCAAGATGATGCTGGCCTCATAAAATGAGTTTGGAAGTTTTCCTTCCATTTCTATTTTTTGGAACAGTTTCAGGAGAATAGGAAAATTCTTCTTTAAATGTTTGGTACAATTCTCCTGGCCCTGGGCTTTTGTCTGTTTGGAGATTTTTAATAACTGTTTCAATCTCCTTACTGTTTATGGGTCTGTTCATGTTTTGCTGTCTTCCTGGTTCAATTATGGTAGTTTATGTGTCTCTAGGAATGCATCCATTTCTTCCAGATTGTCAAATTTGTTGACGTGGAGTTGCTTATAATATGTTCTTATAATTGTTTGTATTTCTTTGGTGTTGGTTGTCATCTCTCGTCTTTCATTCATGATTTTATTTATTTGGGTCCTTTCTCTTTTCTTTTTGATAAGTCTGACCAGGGGTTTATCAATCTTATTAATTCTTTCAAAGAACCAGCTCCTAGTTTCCTTGATTTGTTCTATTGTTTTTTTGGTTTCCATTTCATTGTTTCTGTTCTGATATTTATTATTTTTCTTCTCCTGCTGGGTTTAGGCTTTCTTTGTTGTTCTTTCTCCAGCTTCTTTAGGTGTAGGGTTAGGTTGTGTATTTGAGACCTTTCTTGTTTCTTGAGAAAGGCTTGTATCACTATGTATTTTCCTCTCAGAACTGCCTTTGCTGTGTCCCACAGATTTTGAACGATTATGTGTTCATAATGGTTTGTTTCCATGAATTTTTTCAATTCTTCTTTAATTTCCTGGTTGACCCATTCATTCTTTCAAAGAATGCTCTTTAGTCTCCATGTATTTGGGTTCTTTCCAAATTTCCTCTTGTGATTGAGTTCTAGCTTCAGAACATTGTGGTCTGAAAATATGCAGAGAATGATCCCAATCTTTAGATACCAGTTGAGACCTGATTTATGACCCAGGATGTGATGTATTCTGGAGAATGTTCCATGTGCACTAGAGAAGAATGTGTATTCTGTTGCTTTGGGATGGATCTTTTGCTTGGATGATCTGTCCATTTCAGTGAGGAGAGTGTTAAAGTCCCCTACTATTATTGTATTATTGTCGAAGTATTTCTTTGAGTTTGTTATTAATTGGTTTATATACTTGGCTGCTTCCATATTAGGGGCATAGATATTTAAAATTGTTAGATCTTCTTGTTGGACAGACCCTTGAGTATGATATAGTGTCCTTCCTCATCTCTTATTATAGTCTTTGGCTTAAAATCTAATTGATCTGGGGATGCCTGGGTGACTCAGTTGGTTAAGCAGCTGCCTTCGGCTCAGGTCATGATCCCAGCATCCTGGGATCGAGTCCCATATCGGGCTCCTTGCTCGGCAGGGAGCCTGCTTCTCCCTCTGCCTTTGCCTGCCTCTCTGTCGCCTGTGCTCACTCTCTCTCTCTCTCTCTCTAACTAATAAATAAATAACAAAAAATCTTTTAAAAAAATTTAAAATCTAATTGATCTGATATAAGGATTGCCACCCCAGCTTTCTTTTAATGTCCATTAACATGGTAAATTGTTTTCCACCCCCTCACTTTAAATCTGGAAGGTGTCTTTGGGTCTAAAATGAGTTTCTAGTAGACAGCATATTGATGGGTTTTGTTTTTTATCCATTCTGATACCCTGTGTCTTTTGATTGGAGCATTTAGCCCATTTACATTCAGGGTAACTACTGAGAGATATGAATTTCGTGCCATTGTAGTGCCTGTAAGGTGACTGTTACTGTATATTGTCTCTGTTCCTTTGTGATCTACTACTTTTAGGCTCTCTCTTTGCTTAGAGGACCCCTTTCAATATTTCCTGTAGAGCTTGTTTGGTGTTTGCAAATTTTTTTAGTTTTTGTTTGTCCTGGAAGCTTTTTATCTCTCCTTCTATTTTCAATGATAGCCTAGCTGGATATAGTATTCTTGGCTGCATGTTTTTCTCGTTTAGTGCTCTGAATATATCATGCCAGTTCTTTCTGGCCTGCCAGGTCTCTGTGGATAAGTCTGCTGCAATCTAATATTTTTACCATTGTATGTTACAGACTTCTTGTCCCAGGCTGCTTTCCGGATTTTCTCTTTGTCGCTAAGACTTGTACATTTTACTATTAGATGACGGGGTGTGGACCTATTCTTATTGATTTTGAGGGGCATTCTCTGCACCTTCTGGATTTTGATGCTTGTTCCCTTTGCCATATTAGGGAAATTCTCTGTGATAATTCTATCCAATATACCTTCTGCTCCCCTCTCTCTTTCTTCTTCTTCTGGAATACCAATTATTCTAATGCTGTTTCATCTTATGATATCACTTATCTCTCAAATTCTCCCCTCATGGTCCAGTAGTTGTTTGTCTCTCTTTTGCTCAGCTTCTTTATTCTCTGTCATTTGGTCTTCTATATCACTAGTTCTCTCTTCTACCTCATTTATCCTAGCAGTAAGGACCTCCATTTTTGATTGCACCTCATTAATAGCTTTTTTTATTTCAACTTGGTTAGATTTTAATTCTTTTATTTCTCCAGAAAGGGCTTTTATTTCTCCAGACAGAGTTTCTCTAATATCTTCCATGTCTTTTTCAAGCCCGGCTAGCACCTTGAGAATCGTCATTCTGAACTCTAGATCTGACATATTACCAATGTCCGTATTAATTAGGTCCCTAGCCTTCAGTACTGCCTCTTGTTCTTTTTTTTTTTTGTAGTGAGTTTTTCCGCCTTGTCATTTTATCCAGATAAGAATATATGAAGGAGCGAATAAAATACTAAAAGGGTGGCAAAGACCCCAGGAAAATGTGCTTTAACCAAGTCATAAGAGACCCCAAATCGTGAGGGGGAAAAAGGGAGTAAAAAGAAGTTTAGAAAAAAAATTAAGAAAAGAAAATAAATAAAGAAAAAATATAAAAAAGAATATATATATACATACATATACATATACATATATATGCATATATATATGTATATATATTAGACTGGTGACTAGAACAAGGTCACCCACTTAATTTTGGGAGTATTTTGATCTTTTAAAAGAAACTACCTCCTAAAATTTTAAAGAATGAAAAACATATATAAGGGTAAACACAATGAAGGGATGGAATATGACTATAAAGATGAAAACATTTTTAATTTCTAAAGAAAGGAATTGATAAGATAAGTTGGTTGGGAGAATAAAGAAAAAGAAAATAGAGAGAATTTGCTTGGGATAGAGACTAAAACAAGCCCAGTGCTAGATTTAGGGTGTATTTTGATCTGCTAGAAGAAGTTGTACCCCAAATTTTTTATTTTTTATTTTATTTTTTAAAGATTTTATTTATTTAAAAGAGATCACAAGTAGGCAGGAGGCAGGAAGAGAGAGAGGAGGAAGCAGGATCCCTGCTGAGCAGAGAGCCCGATGCGGGGCTCAATCCCAGGACCCTGGGATCATGACCTGAGCCTAAGGCAGAGGCTTTAACCCACTGAGCCACCCAGGAGCCCCAATGGAGACTAAAACAAACTCACTGCTAGATTTAGGGTGTATTTTGATCTATTAGAAGTTGTACCCCAAATTTTTTAGAAGAAAAAAACCTATGTGTATACAAAAAATAAAGTTAGATACAATGAGGGATAAAATATGACTATAATAATGAAGGTTCAAAAATGTTTTTTTTAAATGAAAGGTATTTTTTAAAAAGATTTTATTTATTTATTTGACAGAAAGAGATCACAAGTAGGCAGAGAGTCAGGCAGAGAGAGAGAGGAGGAAGCAGGTTCCTCATGGAGCAGAGAGCCCGATGTGGGGCTCAATCCCTGGACCCTGGGATCATGACCTGAGCTGAAGGCAGAGGTTTTAACCCGCTGAGCCACCCAGGTACCCCTTAACTAGTTTATCTTAAAAATACCTTTCATTGGGGCGCCTGGGTGGCTCAGCAGGAAGGGGTGCCTGGATGGCTCAGCAGTTAAAGCCTCTGCCTTCAGCTCAGGTCATGATCCCAGGGTCCTGGGATTGAGTCCTGCATAGGGCTCTCTGCTCAGCAGGGAGCCTGCTTCCCCTGCTCTCTCTGCCTGCCTCTCTACCTACTTGTGATCTCTGTCTGTCAAATAAATAAATAAAATCTTAAAAAAAAAAAGATAAACTAGTTAAAACACATTAAAAGAGGAAAGGGTAAAAGTTAAAAAAATTTAGCAGAAGAAAAAAATAAAATTAAAAAAATTAACTTTTCAAGACTAAAGAATCATGGGGAGAAAGCCATGAATTTCCTGCTTTGCTTTCTCCTTCTCTGGAATTCTGCTGTTCTCCTTGGTACGTAAACTTGGTCTTGGCTGGATTTCTTGTTGATCTTCTGGGGGAGAGGCCTGTTATAGTGATTCTTAAGTGTCCTTGCCGGAGGCCGAATTGCACTGCCTTAACCAGGGGTTGGGCTAAGTAATCCGCTCAGGTTTGCTTTAGGGAGTTTTTGTTTCCTGAATGCTTTCTGTAGAGTTCCAGAGGACAGGAATGAAAATGGTGGCCTCCCAATCTCCAGCCCAGAGGAGCCGAGAGCTCAGGACCCCACTCCTCAGTGCACCCTCAGAAAAAGTGCTCAATCACTCCTATCTCCCTGGCTTCCAGCTGTGCTCCAAGCTCACCCAGCCTGTGACCAAGCGTCTCTCTCTCTGGCACACAGCTCCGCCTGGAGTCTCTGAACCCCACACATCCCTGAACTCTTCCAGGGGGGGGTCTCCCTGGATCTTGTGGGTCCCCACTCACAGAGTAGTGTCCTGTGCCACGGATTATGGTTCAAGGTAACCCCGAGTTGAGAGCTCACTCCTCAGCTCCGTCTCTGTAACTGGCTTCCCTGCTCTAATACCTGTGAGCTCTGCAACAGACACCCCCGATCCTTCTGTGACCGCACAGGACCTGAGGCCATGCTGTCACCATGTGGGCTTCACCTAGGTTTATCCTCTGGAGCGATGTTCCTCAGTGGAGTTGAACTTTTAAATGTTCTGATTTTGTGCTCCGTTGCTCTGCTGCTTGCTGGGAGCTGGCCCCTCCACCGTTGTCTATCTTCCCATTGCTTTGGATTCACTTCTCTGCCAGTCCTACCTTCAAGGAAGTGGTCGATTTTCTGTTTCTAGAATTGTTGTTCTTCTTCTCTTCGATCTCCTGTTGGATTTGTAGGTGTTCACAATGGTTTGATAAGCTACCTGCTACCTGCTGTCATCTCAGCCTGCTACTTCTTTGCCATCTTCAACTTAATCTCCTGGGGCATAAGATTTATCTTTGTAAGTATTTCTCAAGAACCAATATACAAATACCTTTGGATGTCCTTAGTGTCTCTAAGGTGATGGTGAGAGGAGAGTCCAGGAACATGCGGACTAGAGACAATACAGAAAGAGCCCAAAATGGGCTGAGAATGAGCTGTTGAGCAAATGCAAAAATGCCCAGTTCTGCTGAACTGAGATTCTCCACCTAGAGTCTGAACCCATAGGTAGGAGTTCTTAAACTCAGATTGTGCAGAATCCCCTGGAATGTTTGCTTACAGTGCAGATTCCTATGCCCCACACCCAGGGATTCAGACTCAGGGAGTCTGAATGGGATCCAGACACCTGTGCATCCCAGGTGTTTCTGAAGCATGTGGTCTGGAGACTGTATTCAGAGGAAACCCTCTGCTGTTTGTGGGTGGTTGTTTGTGGTGGGGGTTCATGAAAAAGGACTATGGAAAAGAATCATAAACCTGACCCACCCCCCAAATGCTGTGAAAACTTGGGCATCTAGATGTACCTGTGCATTTTTCAGAGATGAAAATCCATACCTTTCCTCACATATTCAGAAGGATCCATGTCCCCTCAGAAGTTACATATCATGATAGCATACAGTGTCCATGAAGCTAATGATCTGATCTCTATTCCCACAAAAGGTATTTAACTTCTCCCCACCTCCAATCTCAGATAACTCCCCCAGAACCATCCAGCATCTCACAGAATTATGAACATACTTGGCCCTGAGATGTTTCTGGTCAGAGAGAATGGCTGGGTCTCTGTGACTCTGTTGTCATTATTGGGAAAGTGACTCAAAGGGGCACCCTACTGAAATGGATAGGCAGCTTGTCTCTGCAAACAAAGATAGCAGTTCAGTTCTGTGCACCACACTGCCTTACTAATGGCTTCCAAAGATAACCAGAGGAGCATGGATCTCCCCTAGCAGCTTGTTCTCCTCAGCCAGAGCCTGGGAAAGAACCCTCAGAGTCAACGTTCTGATTAGAAAAGAGGTCTTTCTAGTCCTGTGGCTTCAGTTTCAGAGCCTCCATAGCTCCTTGAGCTTCCAGAACCTTCCTCTTCTGTCCCTCAGGCTATGTAAAACTGCAAAGAACAGCCCACAGTTACACAGGGTATCCCCATTGACCATGCTCACCTTAACTCTGTCTTTAGTCTTTTTTTTTCATTTACCACATGACTTCTCAAGCATTTATTACTGTTAATTTATATGAATTATTCTTTTGAACTCTGTTTAAATAAGGTAAAAGAATCATAGAGTTAGTTTTGTTGTTATTATTATTATTATCATTATTATATTCTTACCTTTGCACGAATGAGTGGTGAGAGAAGTGTCCATAACCCTCTTCTGACTCAGGAGATTCACAAATATGTATGCTTTCAGAAAAACATGTCTCAAATGGAACATTACCAGAGCCACACATTTTTAAATAAGACCTATGAGGACTACCACCTTCCTGGAAGCTACAGCAACATCTGCAAGTCATAGCAACAAACTCTGAAATTCAGGTGTCTTTTACTCTTGAGTTAGAAATAACAATGACAAGCGTAGTTAAAGATGCCAAAGGATAATTTCTTTGTGTTTTCATTTGGTTTGGTTTGTTTCAGCTAGAAGATATATTTTCTTCTTAACTAGCTGAGATTTCTCTCCCCCACAATTTGAAGGGTCTATTATTCCAGGATTTTGATTTCCTTTACATAACACTGTGAGAAATAATACAGACCTACTTTATTAATATATTTAAAAACTTAAAATACAGAGGTGCCTGGGTGTCTCAGTCAGTTAAGCATCTTCCTTTAGCTCAGGTCATGATCCCAGGGTCCTGGGATAGTGTCCTCCATTGGGCTCCCTGCTCAGGAATTTTCTTCTCCCTCTGCCCCTCCTCCAGCTCATGCTCTCTCTCTCTCTTTCTCTCAAATAAATAAATAAAGTCTATTAAAAAAACAACAACAACAAAACCTTAAAACACAGAGCAGGAAAAAGAAAGAAAATTTAATGAATTGATTATGGAGTATGTGAAGTTGAGCAGCTAGCTTACCCTTTCTAGCTCCCCATTTCTTCCTGCCAGCCTCCAACCAGGTAACTTAGCCTCTTCTTTACGAAGAAAGGAGAAGTTCCCCATCAAGTGACCTGCTCAGATTCCTTCCTACCATACCCAAATCTGCATGTGTCTTTACCTTCCTTCCTCCTGTTTCAGGGGAAGAAGACTCATCCTTCCTCTTGGCGTGATTATATCCCTCTCAATTACTCCATGACTTTGGCTTCTTAGTTTCCTTTCTCTTCCCTGTGCCCCCCCTTCCTCTCCTTTGCCTGTCTACATGTTCACATCTCCCTCATCCTGCGTTTATTACAAAGCCTCCCTCGTTCCCAAGCCCTTCACCTTCTGTCCTTCCTGAAAGGCTGATCTCTTTCTGCCTTCTCTGCACACCCTCAACCTAGTCCCTACCAGTGCTGCTCACCAGGGACACCCTAACCACTAAATCCACTTCTCTCCTGCACGGGGCTTTCCCTGACGATTGCCTCTTGGCTTCTGCTCAAGCACGGATATTCACCAGGGTCTCATGTTCCTTCACTCCCTTCATTCTCCCAAAGCAATCTCATCTTCTCTAGTGACATCAGCCACCACACACATGCTCCTGATGATTAAATCTACACATGTGACTTCAGTTTCCTTCTTAAGCATGAGCCACTCATCTCCAGCTACATCCTGGACACCTCCATTCTCAGTCTCTGTGAAGATGGCCACTCTCTGCTCTTGCATCATAGGCCTGACCCCTTGGAGGCCTCTCCAGCTCCTTCCTTTCCTTTAGCCTCCAGATAATCATCACCTATTCTTGCCAGTTCTCCAGTTAAAATGTCTGAGTCTGCCCCCTCCTTTCTGTTCCTGCTGACACTAACTTGGGTCTGGTCCTCACTACTTTTCACTTGTAGATGCTTCCTGATAGATTTCCACGTAAGCATCTCTCTGTAAGCACAGCTGAGTCAGATCCCAACAACCCCTGCTTTTAACGCTTGATGACTTCCTGAGATATACACCATACAGCCCACTCCTGAAATGGCATATTGGGCTCTCCAGTACAGCATTCCATGTCTCTAACCAGTGTGATTCTCTCCTTCTCACTATGCTTCTCCATCAGAAGTGAGGCCAAGTTCTAACATCAGAGGTACCCAGCTGGATGTAGGCACTCTCTTTGCAGAGGATGAAAGTAAGCTTATAAAAATGACACCATTCATTTCCTACTCTCTCTACAAGCCTGCAACCTGACAACCTGTTTTATTTCACCCTTCCTTCTGTTTCCCTTAATATCTTTGTCATTGTCATAAGAACCTTCCAAAAGATGCCACAGCTATACTTCCTCCTACACTAGCTACCAACCATGCTTCTGTCCCAGCCCCTGGAAACACCAAACTTCACTTTTGTCTGATATTTTCCCACCTATATACCTTTCATATGGATACTCCTCCTCTTCTGCCTGTTCTGCTTGGCAAACTCTCTTGACCTTTAACCCCCCTGTCAAAGCCAGCTCCACTGTGGAGTCTTCTCTGCTTCCCCTGTAGTGGATGCCCTTCTCTAGGGCTCTCCTAGGGAATTATTGATGTGTTTGCCTTTCCTGCTATGCCATGACCTCCTTGAGCTCAGTCTTCCCATCCCTGGTACCTGGTGTAGAGTTGGAGCTCAGTAACTGTATAAAGAAATGAATGAGTGAGTGAGTGACTCTCATTGTCCCAGGTGCCATTGACAAACAAGGCAGAGGGATCAACTAATAAATTGTGCGGCAGAGAGGAGGCACTGTTTTAGGTTGCTCCACATTCCAAATAAGAGTCATCCCTTCTTTCCTGCTCTGGTAGTCCTCCCTTCTCCAGCTCCTGAATCATCAGGCTAGATGGACCTGTGTGCCTGCCCACAGCAAACTGACTCATCCGACCCACCCACCCACCCCAGGCACCTGTCCAGAAGACTGGTGGAGCCACTAGAGCCAGGGACTATGTCATCCTCAGATCTACTGTTCTGATCTCCTGAGGTTGCGCTGGGACATGTGGGCTGCTTGTTTATGTTTACTTGTATTCAGTTATTTTAATTGGCCCCCATGAAACCCCTTCTTATTCAAATTTGTCCTTATATAGAGCTCCACTCAACATAAGCCATAGTCTTTTCTATTGATTGCCATTCCTAGTTACCCTCTCTTGCTTGCTAAATTACTGCTTCTCATCTATACTCTTCCATTACTTGGTCTCTATTTCTAAACACTAGCAATTTACTCTTCTCTGTTAAATGTTTCCAGTACCTCTGGACCTTCCCCCTATGTGTTTGCTAGAGATTCTTTCTTGCTTCCTTCCTGTGCCTACACCTCAAAAAGCGCCTTCATATGCTCACTTCATCCTAGTCTCTGCCTGCCTAGACATTATACTTGATTTTTCATCCTTTCATAGTCCTGAGAGCCTTCCTCTCAATAAGTTTTTCATTCATTCATCTAATACATATTGAGTTTTGGGTCACTTCATTTTTATATTGAACCAGCATCCAACTAGGAAAAAAAGGAAATCACTGTAAGTATCATAAACAGAGGAAGTTAATTTAGAGAGTTGGTTACAAAAGTGTTGGGAGGAGTAGAATGGCTAAAGTTAAAAATAGTAACCATATCAAGGGTTGACAAGGATCTAGAGCAACTGAAATTCTCATGTACTGCTGGTGGAAATGAAAATAATACAACTATGGAAATTACTTTGCTCTTTCTTTCTTTCTTCCATGCTTTCTTTTTTTTTTTTTTTTTTTTACTTTGCTATTTCTTAAAGAGTGAGATTTATTACTACCCTGTAATCTAGTCATTCCACACTTAGGTATTTCCCTAAGAGAAATGAAAGCAGATATTTGTACACAGACTCATATACAAATGATCATAGCAGCTTTACTTGTAATAGCTCAAAACTGGAAACAAACAAATGTCCATCAAAAGGTGAATGAAGGGATGCCTGGGTGGCTCAGTCCATTGAGCCTTGATTTCAGCTCAGGTCATGATCTTAGAGTCATGAGATTGAGCCCCATATGAAGCTCCATGCTGGGTGTGAAGCCTGCTTAAGATTTTTTCTCTCTTTCTCCTTCTGCCCCCACCTCTGCAGGTACATTCTCTCTTCCTTGGAAAAAAAAATTGGTGAATGGAAATACAAACTGTTATACATATGTACAACAGAATAAACAGAATACTATCCAGCAACAAAAAAATGAATGAATGATTAAAATATGCAACATGGGTCAGTTTAATTATGCTGATTAAAAAATTGAAATTAAAAAGAAGCATATACCGTATGAATCATTTATATAAAATTCTAGAAAACACAAGCTATGATGACAGAAAGCAGATCTGTGGTGGGGTAAGAAGACGGAGAGACGACAAAGGGGCATGAGAAATTTTGGAGCATGAGAAATAACGTGTTATTTTTATTGTGATGATGGTATCACAGCATATACTTATATTAAAGTTCATCAGATGATACAGTTTAAATGCATGTGCTATAGTTCAATAAAACTGTAAATAAATAATCTCAAAAGGAGGCTGGAATTGAAAAGTGGCAACATTACCCAGAGATTAGCAACTGCAGAGAGCCCCCGTTTACCCTAGGGTTGGAGGAACACAAAGAAAAATGGTGTTCACAGAGCCCATGTTCCTTGATCACTAAGACTAATGGGGTCTCTACTAGAACTGCTGTTTCCATTATCACCTCTCCTTCTCTCCAGGAAGCCAGGGGTACACACTCTCATTACACCACAGGACCAGGGGAGCGTGAAGTCAAGTGTAAGTGCTGCTGCTTGTGGGTGCTTGTGGAGCCCTGGAGAACTGTCTCGGCTGGGAGCATCATCCAAAGCAGAAAAAAAATGGCTCTCCCTTCCATCTTCCAAGCTCCTCCCATCCTCTAAACTACCGAGAAGCCATCTGGGAAGAGAGTTTATTTTATAGGTTTCTAGCTGTCTGGGCAAAGGAAAATATACAGTAAGTAAAGCTATAGTTCTTACTTTCATGCATCTTGTCTATTAGCATATCCTGGTTCTCCTGAGGTTACACAGCTCTCCCATCCCCTGCCTCCACTAAGTAGCCCACCAAAAAAGCACATGTAAAAGCCAAGAGAAAAGCACAGGATACAAGGCTCAGAAGCTGGGAGGACAAGAGAGGGTACATTCAGATGAGTGGGGACAGTGCTAACAGATATGGGAGGCTGGCCTTTTCTGTCACCAAACAGCTTTTTGGGGATTTAACAGCCAGCCCCTCAAATACACCTGTCACTACTTTCTGTGAAACCGTGCTAGGGATAGAAGCCCTCAAACGTTAATCTGCCTACCTGCATGTTCACTTGCTATAGACTCAGAGAGTTCTAAAAGGACGTTGGAATCCACTGAAGAACTCAGAAAGTTATGCTTTGAGCACAGAAACTTATAATCAATTTTGAAATTACATTTCTTCAAAATAGCCTATAGATTAAAGTCTAGTTTCTTAAAAGCCTGCTGAGTTTTTTTGTAATAACCGTTTACAAAGTGGGAGCTAATTTGATGTGGGAAGGAGGAGGAATTTTTAGTGTAATTCTCGGCATTCAGTTCTGTTTCAAATGGTGTGGGAGCTCCCCATGGTGAGTTCATGTATTTAAAAAAAAATACCTTATTAAATTGGCTTGGAACTGACAAATCCACTGGTTGCAACCTTTGCAATAATGCCTAACAAAGGACACACTTTGGAAAAATAAATGTAATGAAATAAAGAAAGAACCATGAGAGACTATGGACTCCAGGAAACAAACTGAGGGTTTTAGAAGGCGGGGGTGGGGTGGGGAGGGAGGTGAGAGTTTGGGGGGGTTGGAGGATGGGTTAGGCGGGTGGTGGGTATTAAGGAGGGTATGGTTTGCATGGAGCACTGGATGTTATACCCAGACAATGAGTCATGGAACACTATATCAAAAACTAATGATGTACTGTATGATGACTAATATAACATAATAAAAATGATTAAAAGAAAGTTACTCTTTCATGTATGTAAGTTCAGATGTTTAAATATGAAATCATATGCTCATAATAGTGTTTGGAGTTTATATATTTTTATTTTTTTAAGATTTTATTTATTTATTTGACAGACAGAGATCACAAGTAGGCAGAGAGTCAGGCAGAGAGAGAGGAGGAAGCAGGCTCCCTGCTGAGCAGAGAGCCTGATGTGGGGCTTGATCCCAGGACCCTGGGATCATGACCTGAGCCAAAGGCAGAGGCTTTAATCCACTGAGCCACCCAGGCACCCCAATGTAAAAGGTTTTTATGACCCTTGAACAATCTCATTTCTCTAGAGCCACTGCAATTTTGTGTCTGTGTGACATCCTAACCCTTTTTCCTTGTGTTACCAACATATGCACTTGTGGAATTGCATGGGCTATTTTGAAAAACATGTGTACAGAAGTGGAGATTTGTAGGTTGCAAACTTGGCTGTATACTTTTCAGCTACGTTCATTGAGAGATGGAGTTTTTTTTCCCCACCCCTTGAATCCAGCTAGCCTTGTGATTTGCTTTGACCAATATAACGCAGATGTGATGTTTTATTAGTTCCAAACCTAGAGGCTTCATAGCTTCTACTGTCACTGTCTTGGAGCTCAGAAACCAGCATGGGAACAAACCTGGACTAGCCATCTGGAGACCAGAAGACCACATGGAAAGAGGTCCCAGATGCTCTAGTCTATCTACCAGATGAATGTAAGTGTCTAAGTGAGCCCACCTGAGATTAGCGGAGCCCTGGCCAAACTGTAAGAATTACCTGGCTGGGTCCAGTCCAAATTATTGACCTGCATAATTTTGAGCTAAATAAATGGTTGTTCTAAACAACTAAGTGTGGAGACTGGCTGTATTATGAGCAGAAGCAAACTGATACGAGACCATATAGTATGTAGTTCTAATAACTTTTTTTCTTTATTCGCTATGTTACAAAGAGTTTGACTTGTCAATGCATAAAGATCCATCTTCTTTTTAAGAGTTACATGAATTTCCATATTATGGATATTCTACAGTTTAACATTTGCTCTATGCCAGACATTTAGGTTGTGCCTGCCTCCTTCCTTCTCTCCATCTCCCCTCTTTTACTGTATTCTAAGTATCTCTATAGTTGTTGTATACTTCCCTGCTCTGTCTTTTCTTGGCTAATAAGGGTTATATTTTTCCTAGACATTTTAAAAATATAATAAAATATATCTCCCTTTTCCTTAATGGCTTCCCTATTCTAAATTTTGCTCAAGAGCAGTTTTCCAACCATAAATATACTCTCTTTCTAATACAGAATTTTATTTAAGTATCTATATGTATGTGTGGGTGTGTTAGGTTTAATTTATTAATCCTCTGAAATTTATTTGACTTTATAGTGTGAAATTGTGAATATTTTTGTCAACTGGATAGCCAAATGTTCTAAACACCATTTAGGATAGTTAAATCATTTTGCACTGATTTGAAATACCACCTCCACTCTGCATTTAGATGATCTGCTTCAAGACTCTATTCTGTTCCATTGATCTACTTATTAGCCTGTTACCAGGTCAGTAACAAAATGACCACTACAGTGTAACAATTACTACTGCTTTATAGTATGTTTTGATATTGTCAAAGTATATGTTTCAAAAATGTCTTGGGGCGCCTGGGTGGCTCAGTTGGTTAGACGACTGCCTTCAGCTCAGGTCATGATCCTGGAGTCCCGGGATCGAGTTCCACATCAGGCTCCCAGCTCCATGGGGAGTCTGCTTCTCCCTCTGACCTCCTCACTCATGCTCTCTTTCATTGTCTCTCTCTCTCAAATTAAAAAAAAAAATGTCTTGAATATTCTTCAGTATTTTCTCTCTCAAAATAATTTCAGAGTCAATTAAAATTCCATGAAAAAGTCATTTTGGAATTTTCATAAGGCTTATATTAACTTTATAGATTAATTTGCCACCAGTTGAACTTCTAACAACCTTGACTCTTGTTGTCAATGATCATGATATGCCTTTTCACTTATTTCCTATGTTCTTTGGAAAAATTTTATGGTTTTCTTTTTTAATATATTGCATTCTTATTCTTTGGCTTAGTTCTCTGAATTACATGGGTTTTTAAAGCTATTTACATTTTCTAATACATTTTGGAATTTACTTTTTGCTCATGTTTGAGAAACTTAATCCTGAAAATAGATTTCTTTAAATTTGACCATTTTGGTAAACTCATTCATTCTAAGAATTTGCCACTTGATTACTTTGGATTTTCTGGGTAGATAATCATATCATTTAAAACCATGAGAGTTTCTAATTTTTATTTTACCTTTCATTTCATTATTTTACTTTTTTTTTTCTGATACTGAATTTGCTAAAACCCCCTATGTGTTCATATTAGCTCAGGCTGTCATAACTGAAGACTACAGTCTGGGTGGCTTAAACAACAAAATATATTTTCTCATAGTTTGGAGTCTGGAAGTCCCAGATGAAGGTGCCAGCAAGATTGTTTCTGATGAGACCTCACTTCTCAGCTCACGGTGAGTGCCTTCTCACTGTCCTCTCCTAGCCCTTTCTCTGTGTGCACTCAGAGAGAGAGCTCTGGTATTTCTCTTCCTCTTCTTACAAAGACACAAGTCCTCACAGAGTAGTCCCGTCCTTCTGCTTCATTTAACCTTAATTATCTCCTTAAAGAAGATATTTAAAGGAGATATTAATTATCTCCTTAAAGGCCAAATCTCCAAATACCATCACACGAGGGATCAGGGCTTCAACATATTCCATTTCTGGGATATCATTATAATCCCATTTCTGAATTAACATTAAAAATAATATTTTTAGGGGTGACTCTTGATCTTAGGGTTGTAAATTTGAGCCCCATGTTGAATGTAGAGATTACTTAGAAAAAAACTTCTAAAAAATGGTTTAAAAAGAATACATTTAGGGGCGCCTGGGTGGCTCAGTGGCTTAAAGCCTCTGCCTTCAGCTCAGGTCATGATCCCAGGGCCTGGGGTCGAGCCCCACATTGGGCTCTCTGCTCAGCAGGAAGCCTGCTTCCCCCCCTCCCCCACTCTCTGCCTGTCTCTCTGCCTACTTATGATATCTGCCTGTCAAATAAATAAATAAAATCTTTTAAAAAAATACTTTTATTTTCTATTCTGAATATCTGAGAAATAATGTGTGCAAAATGTGCAAAAGAAACAAAATCAACTTGCTATAAATCAGAGTTATCACATAGGATTATTTGAAAAAGGTATGTTTGTGCATAGAGTACCTATTTCATGGTAGAGACAGACCAAAATTAAAAAATACTTACTGATTGACAGTAAAACTGCCACAAACCTGCTATTATGTGTGTGTTGTGTATAAAATGTCCATAAGTAATTTTGCTTAATACCATACAGATAGGTGGTTTATGTTCAAAAAACAGTCATTCATTTTTTCCTATTCATTTAGTAAAGATTTGCAGTGGGACAGTGGGTGCATTTCAATACAAAGACATCATCTCTTCCTGGTATTTGAAGACCTTAGCTTATTCTCCTTGAACTAAAGTGGTAAATACTCTAATAAGGAAATCTCAGTTTCTTGCTATCTCAAGGAAATAGACAAAATATTATGGTGATACAGTAGTTTATAATTCCTACTCCTTTATGAATTAGAAATTTTTTGGCAAAATACCACATTTTAAGCCATAAACAGTCTATTCTGAGCAACTCCCATCGAAAATTGTTCTTAAAACTTTCATTCATTGAAAAAAATGATATAAGATGACCTAGGTAAAGGATTAACATGTTTTAAGCACGTTGTAAACTTTCAACAATTGTTAGTTACCTCCTAATCCTTAAAAGAGCAAAAATTAAAGATATGCGTGATGATAAAAGGATACTTATTTGATATATGCCTTATATTTTGATATATATAGATAAAGAAGACTTCATCTTTCTCCTTCTTTCTAATCAATATCCAATCACAAGGAGGCTCTTTAAGACTTTTTTATTATTGAAGTAGAGTTGACACACAATATTATATTAGTTTCAGTATACATAGTGAATTCACTACAACATAGTGAATTGACAGCTTTATACTTTTCATGACGTTCACTATGGTACTATGGTACCATCTGTCACCATATGACATTATTATAATATTATTGTATAATAATATTATAATATATTATAATATTATTCCCTGTATTCCTTATGCTATACTTTTTATCCTATGACTTATTTATTTTGTAACTGGAAGTTTGTGCCTCTTAATTCCCTTTTATTGCTTCACCCTCCTTCCTTCTGGCAACCCCAGGTTGTTCTCTGTATTTATGTCTATCAGTTTCTGGGTTTTGTTGTTGTTGTTTGTTTGTTTGTTTGTTTCGTTTTATAGATTTCACATATAAGTGAAATTATATAGTATTTATCTATGTATAACTTATTTTACTTAGCATAATACCCTATTGTTAAAAATGCCCAAACCATGCAAAGCAATCTATAGATGAAATGAATTCTCTGTCAAGGAGGGTCTTACTACAAAAAAATGAACACATTGACTAAAATCCCAGACTTTTACAGAAATGACTGGGCTCAGATACCCTTAAGTCTAAATCCCTGCTCTGCATCCTTTATGGCTTGGCGACCTTGGCAAGTTCCTTGTTGTCTCTCATCCTCAATTTTGCCATTCATAAATTTAGGATAATAATACATTCCTTATGGATTTTCTGTGAGAAGTACATAAAATAACTTATATGAAATCCTAAATAGGAGCTCAGTAGATGAGATATTATTATTACTAATAAACACTGTCATATTCTCTTGCACACTGATATAATTTGAAATATTTAACTTGTTCATGGAAATGAGTCTGCCTCAAGGAGTCTAATTTCCAACCATGATTTTTAAAAAATCTGTGTGAACTTTTGAGTTTCTTGTAATATTATATCTAGGACTCCAAATTTTGTTCTCAGATGAACCAAAGACTAAAATATCCTTTGTTAATGGTGGAAAATAAACAGCTTTTTAGGAAATAAGATTTCATCATGCAAGAGTATATAGATTTATGTCCAGTTCTTTGATTAAAAAAAAGAGAAAAAGCCTTTCTGGCTTTTTCTCAAACCACTATAGAATAACAATTATGACTCTCCACTTTTTATTTTTATTGCTGGATTGAAAAAGATGACTCTGTACAATGCCTGCACCAGGAGGATATTATTCTACAAATAAGGGCCCAGCGTGACATTTATGAGAAAGCCAGGGTCCTTCTGTGCAAAACTGATTGGTGCTCAGCCAATGGGCTCCAAGGCATTTCAAATAAAGGTACATTTTCCACTGGGCCTGATCAGAAGCAGGGCAGAGTGTTGCCTCTGCCTATGAAACTTCAGGAAATGCTCCAACTCCTGTCCTAGCAGACTACATCTGTGGTCAACAAAGAGAAACTGGGCTTTGAAGATGAAGCACTTTGTTCCTCAATTCCCTTCCATCTTGGCCATCTATTGCTTCTGCATGGTACAGATTCCCTCTTCAGGTAAGGGGACCCCTTCATCAGACCCCCATCTAGCCGGAGATCTCAGGAAGACTGAGACAGACCTTGATCCTTCAGGGAGGGAGTGAAACGTAATCTCCTCACCTACCCTCATTTCCACCCTTTTGAAATGGCTTCTCATTTGTCTTTAATCTTTAAGAAAGGGTGGACAGAATTAGATGCTACAGCCTTTTACCAAAAGAGACAACTTTCCCTTGTGGAACTCTCTTTAAACAATTCTTACCTCAGGGCTGTCCCAAAGATGTGCCACTGAAACTGTGAGGGATATGATTTGGGACCCCAATGTCTTAGCCATCTATACTCTGGGGATTCTGACAAGAGGAGAACAGAGACAGTAAAACTGTGTTTACAGACTCAAAGACTGAGGATTGAGGGACAGTTGGAAAGGGGTGGGGAGGAAGCAGAAACAGGGAAAAAAGGAATATTTTCATAGCCTTTCTGTGGGATTCCAGGAGGCAGGATCCCAGATAGAACTTCAGAGACCCCAAATCTTCCTGGGGTTGGGCGCTGTCCGAGGTGCTGACTGGACGGGGTGTTGCTTCATTAACTTCTGAGAACCAGTATGATTGCAGGGAACCAGGGAGGGGTGGGGTGTGGGATCAGTTGTTGGAATGTGCTACCTATTTGAAGGTAATTTGCCAAATGATGCAGGGAAGCATGTAATGGTAGCTCCAACTGGAGGCAGGAACTATTTCAAAATTTCAGATTTTGCCACTAGAAATTTGATCTAGGGTGTAGAAAATCTTTGAAAATATATTCAAACAGAAAATATATTTTGAACAATGTATTTGTTTTGCTATGTTCTGTAGTGTAATCACAAAACCTTGGCATTGTAAAGAACCTTGGAAGTCATTTAACCTTTCATGGAGAGCAGGGATCTATGATTTCTCTATTTGATTACTTTCTGTGATATCCAACTCACTACCAAACTAAGAGGGCAAGTAGCTGCCTCCTCTGAGGTCCAGTAGAATCTGTTTATGTTACACTTTTGGGAATTTGTTATTACTTTTCATCTGTCTATATATTTATGTCCACCTCCCCCTTTTCCTACTTGATTTTATGTTTCCCAAGAGTAGGTCCCTATGGTCTTTATCATTGTACTGTTAACACAGAACCTCTTAATAAATCCTTATAAGATTCGTTCAAATTACTTTGCATTTTTGAATGGCTCCAATCATCAAAATTTTCTTTACACTAAACTAAAATCTGATCACATGTAACCTCTAACCATTAGCCCTAGTTCTATCCTTTGGGAATACAGAATAGTACCAATATCTTGTATTTATGACAGTTCTCAAAATAACTGAAGGCAGTTAGCATAATGTCCTAATTTCTCTCTGCCAAAGAGAACTATTCTTAGTACTTCTAACTCAACTACATATTCTATCATTTAAAGTAGGATTATCACCTTTCAAAGTTTGGGCACTATTATTTCTGTATAGCACAAGATTGCCTCAGCTCTTTCTTGGCTCATAGAGAGGTTACAGGAAGTAAAATATCAGTATTTTAGATCTACACTACTCTTGAGCCATATATTCCCTGTCCTACATTTAAAAAATCTAAGTTCAGGGTTTTGCATTTATCCCATTTAATTTCATCTACCCAATTGATTCCTTCAGTTGCTGTATTAGCTATTCTCCTAAGTGTTGTATCATGCACCAATGAGATGAAGACTTCATTTAAGTCAGCTAAAGATTGACTGGCATAGGGTGCCACTGCGTGCTGGTAACAACCTTACCCAGAACCTACTCCTGAAGTGTCTGATGAGGCAAAGAAATGAGTATCTGTATTTCTTAAAAGTTCCAAGAGTGA
Source organism: Taxidea taxus jeffersonii (assembly GCA_003697995.1). NCBI lineage: Eukaryota > Metazoa > Chordata > Mammalia > Carnivora > Mustelidae > Taxidea > Taxidea taxus. Next base: position 78,898 of record ML105645.1, on the reverse strand, counting down.
TTTTGATGCACATACTTTCTTGACACCATTTCCTGATAGTCTATCTCCATAAATTGCATCAAAATACAAATTATATTGTATCCAGGTATCTTTTCCCTTTTTCTGGAGTTACTAACTCTTATACTGCTAACTCCTGATAAATAAAAAAACACTTTTTCATTAATTTTGGTACAAATCTCAATTTACTGTTGGTAGGTAAAAGTGTGTTTTCTTTGTAAATCCTTTTTAAAATACTGTATTTCTAGAATCTCTACAGGTTTTTCATGATAAATATTTAAAAATTAATGCTATGACCTCCCCCCCCAATTAATGCTTCTATGATTTCTCACAATAGGATTTCTTCGACCTCTAGCTGATCCCCCAGATGGCTTGGATATCATGCAGCTTGAGGTACACTACTGTTTAGTAATGTGAGATTTTTTATTTAGTCTTGGCCTTGAGAATATCTTGTGGATAATGTTCACTTGAAACAATTTTAAGATCAGATTCTTGGCTGCAGCAGGAATTAAGGCATCCAGAGAGTTGTGTTGAAATTCACTGCCACTGTGTGAGAAGATAATGCAAAGTTCATAAATGGGACAATTTTAGAATTTTATGGGTGTTTTAATAGATTGCTATTGACAAAGGAATTTATACTGACCTTTGATTCATTCTTCGTGTTTTTCTTTAGCAGCTGGCATATTGGGCAGCTTTTTCTAGGCAACCTAAGGTAAAAGAAAAATAATATATATGTAATAGTATATATGTAATAATATATATGTAATAAAGATAAAATTTATCTTTATTTTTAAAAAATATTTATTTATTTATTTATTTGAGAGAAAGAGAGAGTCAGCACCCCTGTGAATAGGGGATGCTGAGATCATGACCTGAGCCAAAATTAAGAGTCAGGTACTTAATTGACTGAGCAACCCAAGCACCCCCATGTAATAATTCTTTTAGTTATAAGTGCACATGTTTATGCTATAATTGATATATGTAATAAAAGCACACTTTTTTGCTGCCTACAGGAGAAATCTGTGTGTGTGTCTAAGTAAGTGGGTAAGAATGCAGTTTTAGTAAATAACAAGTGAATCTCTCAAATACAAAATACTATAAACTACGGGAAGTTCATGTATATTCTTACAATTATCATTATAATATATATCTGTAATTACATTAATTATGTATGCTATGACATATCATGACATATGTTACAGATTGATACACTATAATATAATAGTTCTTCAAAAACAGTAGATCTCATGTAAAGGACCTAACAGTGATAGTAACCACAACAGAAATGTTTCCATGGATACAAAGTAAATGTTGATTCAATCAAAAGTGCAAAAGGGTAGTGTTGGGGTGGGGTCCATGATTCTGAAGCATAAATCGAATGTTTTCGTGTTTTCACCTTGAGCTATATCTTTTCTTTCTCCTTCCCCTCTCCCAAGCCACAGCATACTGCATCCTGGCTACATTGAACTTTTCATTATTCCCCAAATGCACCAGGCCCTTATAACTGCACAGGCTTTTCCTTTGCCAAAAATACCTTTGCAGGCTGTGTTAGGAGCTCAGACTCTAAAACCAAAGTACTTAGGTTCAAAATCTCTATCTCCTTAGCTTTGGCAAGTTTCTTAATCTCTCTGTGTCTTGGTTTCCCCATTTGTCATATGGGAATAATAGTTATGCTAGCCTCATAATGTCATTGTGGAGTTCGAGTGCTTGAATCCTGTGGAGTGTTTTCAACTGTGTCTAGAACACAGTAAATGACAGCACTCAAGTACCAGCTGCTACCATTGTCCCTGATGCAACTAATGGCCATTCCTCTAGACTTGAACGTTACTTCCTCTCTCTCTTTAAATTTTTTTGAAAGATTTTATTTATTTATTTGAGAGAGACTGAGAGAGCACAAGAAGGGGAGCAGCAGAGGGAAAGGAAGAAGCAGGCTGCCCACTGACCCAGGAGCTCGATCCCGTGAGCCTGGCTGGGATCATGACCTGAGCTTAATGGACTGAGTCGCCCAGGTGCTCCTACTTTCTCTTTTCAACCTCATAAGTATATCGTGCCTATTTCTCTTTATTTTCAGTTTATCCTTATGCACATGTCTGAAGAGAGTTGCCGTCTCTTATCTTTAAAACTAATCTTTACAGCCTTGCTACCCAGAGCAAAAATTTAGGGCAAAGATTCAAAGTTTTCCATCTCCTTGCTATTACCTCTTCACATCACACAGGATAGTCTTCCCTGTCCATCACATGAAGGCTGGGAGGGTGTCCCCTGCAAAGCAGAAGAAGTGGAAGTGTAGTTGTCACATGTGGGTTTCCCCAAGTGCAAGGGCTCACGTGGAATGAATTTCTGTCCACTTTCTCCATTTTCTCAAAGCTGGTCCTCTTTATCATTTTCAGTTATAGAAGAGCAAAAGGTTGTTCAGTGAACAAAACTATCAATATTTTACATCAATTAACAGAGACATTGTGGCTTTTCCTGGTCTTGCTGCTGCATTAAAGTAGGCCATTTGTCCTGTCACTTCCTCTCCTGGAACTTTGGTTCCTTCATCTATCCCAGGTCCAGATGAGCTACCTAGGCTCTAAGTCCACTTCCCATTCTGGTCTCCAGAAAAGCCAGGTCTCTGCCTCGGGGGCACTTTTATCTTTAAGCAATTCAGAAAGCAGAGTTACATTCTACAAATAATGGCACCTGCAAAAAGTCTTCCTGTTTTGTGTTTCTGGTGAGATCAGAACTTTAAATAGGAAAGGGGGCAATAGATTCTTATCAATGCAGTTCTACTATTCATCCATCCAAAGATAAATACTTATTGAGAGCATGCCCTGTGTTAACTGCTAAAGGTTCAGTACTGATCAAAACAGACAAAACTACCTACTCTCATGAAACTTAAGTTCTGTTGGGGAAGTAAATAATAACTTAGATAGGTAAGTACATTTTGAAATATATATTTTTTTCTATAAAAAGAAAAAAACTAAGCAAGGAAGATGCATATGAAATGTGGAGTTTGGGCACCTGAAAAAGCATCTTAGTGTTCCTTGTTATTTTTTGGCTTGAAACAGCAGTATAAAACTGACAAATATGGTACATAAAATTAATTGTTTGCCCAATACACGTCCAGAAAACACACATACACTCACACACACACACGACGGGGCAGGTGTGTGTGTGTGTGTGTGTGTGTGTGTAGTATACATAAGCACAGGCTGCTTCTCGTGTAGAAACTTCACATTTTGTAAGATGATGTAATTGTATCAACAGCCACAAATTAAAAATGTTATTAACAATTTCATTTCTGTCTTGATTGAAGTGTGAGCTGATTCAAAACTGTTTCAGTGTGATTGAGGTGTCAATGATCAATATTAGCCAGATCAGCATATTTAAAATATCTCTCACAGAAATCATCTCAAGTAATTTTACAAAATACAGACATGGAAACCTGATTTATTGTTTTGTAAGATGTCTTCTTCACAATAGGATCCTGGAGTAGAATATGCTGGAAATACAACCATCCCCACCTGTCATCTGTGCAAACAAGGGCGAGATGGTGCTCTAACAAGAGTTTAGAAAGGAAGAGTTGGGCTTTCTGCAAAAAGAATGGAGGTTCATGTATAAGGCTTTTTTTGCTGACTTTGGTCGATTTGAGCCAACCCTAAAAAAAAAAAAAACAACCAAAAAACAAAAAACCGAACTCTAGAGTACACCCAGGAAAAAATGAAAAATTGCTATTATTAATTTTATTCCCACTCTTTGATGGTTATCTGGAAATTGCTTAGGGGATTGCTTCTATGCACTACAGAGCATGTTTTTCTCCCTGAGATTAGAAAGGTAAAATGAGATTCAGTCTGAAAATAATGATGTATTACTGGCAACTTGCTTTTTTGTAAGACCCAGCATCAACCATAGTCTTATTATGTTTTGATTTCATTTTAGGCCTCCAATTTATTTCATAATATTCTGTTAAATTCAATAAGGTCCATGGTGTAACTTATACTGAAAACCTCATCATTGCCTGCCTCAGTAAAATTCCATGTAACTTACCCTCACAATTCTCTCTCTAGGATGATCAAGACATACACAAAAGGGTAAGTACCACCCAATCCTCTGGCAATGCAGGCATGTGAATTTCATGTTGATAACAAGTAACATTGTGCTAAACTCAACTTTTTTTTTTTTTACTCAGTTTTTATTTCACTACTCCAGAACTCAGAAGCCGATACATCCAGTTAAAAGTGGGGTCAGTGTTTTACTATACTCATCCTTCTGTAAATGTGATTCTCGTCTGCTTGTCTTTTATCCTGTTCCAATTAATATGTGCGAATAAGTAGAAAAGCTGGGGGCTTGCAGACGCTGTCTGTGTAATAGCTTTCTAAGAGCTTTTTCCTGGGGCTTCAGGGATTCTCTCTCTTCCAGTCTGGGCTGGAGGCGGTGGGAGGCTGACAGATCTGAAAAGTTAAAGAATATATTCCAGAAAAGGAAAAATAAGTGAGGAGTAACTTTTTATTTTGCACTTTAACAGATGTTTGAAAAAGACCTGATAAATACTGAGCTCAATTTACATTTATCATATTACCTTATTTTTATTTTAAAAAGTGCTTTGTGATGTGTAAAGTGCCATATCCCAGATAGTGATCCACGCAAGTGCACCTTCTGTAGCCATCACTGTGTATATGTGCTATGGGAAGAATGTGGGTCGCCTCGTTGTTATTAGAAACTTGAGTTACTCTCAGAAGCAGGCTGTGTAAGTGAATTTCTGCAGGGTATGATTTGAGGAATATTAGGAAGGTCACAAAATACATTTTTAAATTCAGAAGTCACAGACAAGACGGACAGGAAAAGCAAACACCTTAGGGAAAGCAGATTTGGGGTGCTGTCCTTCCACTTCCTCCCCTGGACTAGGAGAGAGGCCTGGAGCGAAAAAGGACAGTGCATTCCACCCTAGGACGACAGAATACTTGGGGAGAAGGCAAAGGAAAGTCTGATTCACTCTAAGGGAATATTTGTAAGTGATGTGTTGGAATTGTAACCTGCTATAAAGGCAAGCAGTTCTTTAGTGAAAACCTAAAAGTTTCGAGTTTAGGCATGGACATGGATTTTATTCTGGACATCAAACCCGTCTATGGGAGGGCATGGAGAGGACAGCATAGCCTGGGCTGCGTTCTGGCGGGCATCCGACCCTCCCCACCCCATCTCCCCCGCCCCCTCTGTTGCAGTTTACTCCGGAGCACCGGTTAATGCGCATGGTTGCGCAGATCGCCAACCGGAAGGTGAAAGGATTTCCGCAACAGCATGTAGGTGCTTTCTCTTGGGCCCTCTTTTTATGCCACCGAAAGTTCACTTTACCGTGGTGAATGCGTGTGGTCGCTGGGCGCTGGGGGATGGGGGAACAGGTATTGGGGCGGTGGGGGCGGGGGAGGGTTTCCTCACTTGTATGTTGTCTTTGAATCTCAGCCTCCACCTTGGGAAGGAGAACTGGCACAGCCTTGGGCCACAGTTCCCTACCTTGAATCCTACAGAGTGGCTGCAGGGCCCAGGAAGGCCCCCCTAGGACAAAGACGTCCTCTTCTCTTCTGCTCTCATCTTCCATCCATTTCCTTTTAGTTTCCATGCTGTTTTTTCACTTTCCCCGACCATTCCTCTTCCTCTTGACATGGACATTGCCTTGGTGATCCCCTAGGCTCTCCGTTGTTCCTCCACCTGCCCTTTTGTCCTATCTCAGAACTTTGTTTCTTTTAAACATAGTTGTTTGTTTGTTTGTTTGTTTTATTTTGGGGTTTTAGAAATTACTGGCTTCGGTAATAAGTATAGTTGTTCAAAATGCCAATCGAAGTTTTATTACATTGTAGCCAAAAAAGGAAGGAAGGAAGGAAGAAAGAAAGAAAGAAAGAAAGGAGTATTTCTTAGAGAAAAGAGCATTTCTTTCAAATGCTGAAACTCATCCCAGTTTGCCCAGAACATTCCTGGTTTTAGCTCTGAAAATCCCCAGACCACCCAGGAAACTGCTCAGTTCCTGGAAAATAGGTTGGTCACTGTAAGCACCTGAAGCAGTGTGTCTTGTCTGATCCAGCTGCTCCCTGTAGCCTTCCAGATTGAGTCTGATCTGTTGTTAGGAAGCTGCCAGGACATACCCTTGGACTGGGGGGTCGATCTCAAGTTGACGCTGTTGGGAAGAGCAAGCCAATGTGTCCATTGTCCTGGATACAAATGGTACCTCAATCAAGAGAACATGCCTGTCTTCCAGAACAGGCAATTATAATTGGCTACATGGTTAGGGCTTCCCTAACTGCTTTTTTGCATCTGATTTCTGGTACCAGGAGGCACAAGGGTCACAGCCAACTGACGGCAAGCCTGGGTGATGCGGTTCCTGTTACATTAACCTTGCCTCATTCCCTCACAGGATTCGGGGACTGCTGCAGTGGATTTTACCAAGAAGGTATGGAAGACCTGTGGAGAACCCAGCTCCCACAGATCTGCAAGAGAAGTGCTTGGAGCTGGGCAATCTTGTCACCCCTTTAGATCAGTTCTGGAAAGGACTGGTATCACAGTATGCCTCCTGAAAATCTTCTCTGAGGCTGAGAGTTTACTTTCAGGTTTTCCTGAGTTTGTCCTGAGGCAGAGAGGACTCACTAGGCAATGCTTCTGGCTGTTCATATTTCATCTCCAGCCTTGCAGATGAGTCACCTGGACCCATCTGTTCCTGAGGATTGGCTTTATGTGACTCAGGGGCCCACATGGCGGTTGTACAAACTTGGGGAGAGGTACTGTAAGTGCATAAGCCCCATATACCAGCGATTGACTCTCCAAGTTGACCATGAGTCATCCATACCTCAGGACGTTTTTAAAATTCAGATGGCTGGGCCCCAACTCCAGGTAGTCAGTAGGGACCTGAGAATTTGCATTTCTAACCAAGTCTCAGGTGTTGCTGATGCTTTTGGTTGGGGACCAGTTTGAAACCTGCGGTCATGACATCTTCAGAAGACCTTGAGCACAAAGTAGTTGTATTATGGTTTGTGTTTTTATGTTGCAGGATCACACTGCCACCTGGGGACGACCATTTTTCCTTTTCAGGGTATAGTATTCCTTTTTCTCTGTTTTTAACCCCAATTCCCTCCTGGCCTGCAATTATGGATTCCTCCAGAATGAGCACAGCCCAGCACCCCACGGCAAGCTGGTGAATGATTATGGGGACTCTCTCATCCTTTCCTTAGGGGTGACTTTCAAAGTCTCCTCCTAGAAACTTGATGTTTATAAAAGAAAGGGTTCAGAAAGACATAGGCTGAGAGAAGTAGAGCTCTCTGAGCATGAGTGGGTGACAGGAATGCTGCTGATGGACAGACATGGGGGCCAACCAGAATTGGTGTCTGTGTCCCTGAGCATGAAGGTCCAATATACCCTCAAATAGTATAGGTGCTATCCTCTCCTCCTCCCTTGGGGTCCCTGAGCAAAGGTCACAGAATCAGAAACTGTCTTAGTTTGTGATCTGCCACTCACTAGCTATGCTTTATCCCCTAAGATCCTCAAGGGTTTGCATCCAAAAAATCAGACTATGAATCAGACGGACTCCTGCCTCTCAAACTATATTCTGCAGGTTACTGGTGCTAAGAAGTTACTCTGCAAAGATCAGACAAGTTTGGGAAACAGTGCCCCCAACACTCTTGAAGATTCACAGTACACACCAGCATGTGTGAGAAAGCTGTGAGAAACATAGTTCCTCCGTGTCTGATCATGGAACTGCTTCTACCTCCATGCTGCCTGTGATCTATTAGTGGTTGTTCTCTAGAATGTACTTTGAGAAACAGTGGGTCTCCATGATGTCTTCAGGGTGAGAAGTCCTGTAATAAACGGTTTGAAGACCATAGTACCATATAAACAGAGGCTGGGGGGTGGTAGGTGGGGGAGGGGACAGTGTCAGGGCTGGAGGAGCATCAAGAGTCATGGGTTTCTGCCACAGGGGACCTACATACTAGCCCTGGGCAAGGGCTTCCCAGGTGAATTCCCAAGGAGACTGCTGGCATCCCAGCTGGGAGAACTAGATCTTAGGGCCCAACTGAGGAAGGATCTGAAACCCAGAAGCAGGTTCCAGGCAGTTTTGTCTCAGTATCTGTAAGTTGCTTCTTTTTTTTTTTTCCCCAGCCAAGGAATGGAAGAAACACTGAAGATAGCACCCAGTAGGACAGTCCGAGGTCAGTGCCATTGCAGCTGTTCTTCTTCAAGCAAACGTGTCTGACTGAAGGGAAGAGAGAGGCAGCCACAGGGTGGCAGTTCAAAAGGAGGAGGGCCACATGGAATGTTGGGGGGCCCTCCATCCCCTCCCTTCCCTGCTCCCCACTACAGTCTGGTAGAAACTGTCCCGAGCACACATTGCAGCCTTTGCCAGCTTGCTGGCTCTTTGCAGGGGTCTCCAGCAGGAGCTATGAGGGAGTGAGAGCCCCATGTGGCCCAGCTGATCCTCAGGACATCTCACCTGACCCTTCTGATGAGGAAAAAGCACACCCTCTCCTGGGCAGGCTTGGCAGGGGAGGAGCAATACCTTAGAGTGGGAACATCGCTGAGGCAAGTCTACTCCCTCCATCAAAAGTGTTCTGAGACCTAGAGTTTAAATCTGCGGAGGTTCTTGGTCTTCAGGTCTATGGAGGTGAAGTCCATGTACGAAGGCAGCTCTGGGCCTCCTCTCCCTCTCATGATGGTGTGGTCCCAGAGACATGAGGTAGCTGTCCTCCGGAGGTGTCACCGCCTCCCTCCTGGAGCCTGATCCTAACCAGCCGGGGCCTGGGCAGGCCAGGGTACCTGAGAAAGCTGTCCAGATGCTGGGAGACAGAGCTCCCCAGCTGAAAGCAGGGAAGAGGTTCCCTGAGGCCATGGCACTCAGCCTAAATGGCCCAATTAGATACTGCAAAAATAAATAAGTACCGATTTGGGGCATTTAGGACTTGTCAGGCTGAGGCATAATTTTAAAATATGTTGTAAAAATAACATGCCCACAGGCCTCTTCTTGATTGATAATGGTTTGATCCAAGCACTGCATTTTTCTCTTCTTTTTCAGAATTCAGTGGCAAAGAGAAACCGGATCAGATAAAGAAATTGGGCAATTACTTTGAACACATGTCAACTTTCTGTGAGAGATAAAAGATAATTCTCTTGCTCTATATTCACTAGAATATTCAGTTGTATAAAGAATAAAGTAGCATGGACACAATATTTTCATTTCTTATTGGGAAGTCTTGTGGGAGGGAGAATATATATTTAATATATATATTGATTAAATGTGCTGTGTTTGGCATTGTTTTACAATGCCCCAGATATCTTGTTGTTATTGAGAATTGAGAGCCAAGGCTAGGGAGAGACTGGCTGGTTTCATGTTCTGATTCTTTTACCTTTTAGCTGGGGGGCTGTGGGCTGGTCACTTCCCATCCCTGTGCCTCATTCTCCTCCACAGTAAAATAGAGTTGATAATAATAGTACCTTCACATAATTTTTGTGTTGATGGAGGAAACCACCTACAAAAGGGCTTAGCAGGGTCATATACAGTGAGTGCTCCATAAACGTTGGCTGTAATGACACTTCAAAGATGATTTTTATGACACAAATTGTACCAGAGCAACTTGCCCTAATGACAGCTGCTTCTAGTTCACTGACCAGGGACTTGAGGTTACAACACCAAGTTAACATATAACAATTACAGACTCCCTAGGAAACAGGGCAGCTTGGGCCACCCGGCACATCCTAGGGCCTAGAAGCACAGACCGCCTTGACTCAACCTCACGCTTCTGTAATGTGTGAGCATAGCACAGCCCTGGTGTGCAGCCCTCCAGCACAAGTCTGCAGGAACAATCTCGATCTTTTGAAGTGGCCAAGGATGGCTGTTTCTACCCCAAACCAAGCCCCAGGATCCTCTTCACTCAATCAGTTATAATTGATTCCACCCCAGTGGAGGATCATACACTTGGCACAGGCCTGCCATGGGCCAGCCTGGACGATGATGGTTATGGGGGTGAGATGTGGGCAAAGAGGGCCACCGCTTCTAAGGAACACTGTTTGAGCTAAAAATTCTTCCTCTGCCAAGCCAGTCTCCGATGATGGGATATGGAGACAGTCTCTGCAATCTCAGACATCACCTCATTCCTTTCCCTCACAGTAGTGACCGGTGACACTCCACCGGTGCTAATAAATCCAGAGAGGAATGCAGACTGTGATTTAAGCTTCAGCTTCCACGCTGTGACAACTGGTTCTCCCTGTGTACAGGGCTGGGCTATTTTTAGCCTGGTGTCCTATGAAAAGGAAACTTATGATATCAGTCTATCCAGGTGTCCCATCAAATAAGACTGAGTCCTAGGCCCAATGTTGGTCTCTAGAGGGAGAATGCCTGCCATCTTAGCCCTGATGGTCATTTCATAGGGAGAGGCCATGCCTCAGCCCACTGCCCAGGCCCCTGAGAGCCTCAGGAAGACCAGGGGTCTGAGGCTAACCAGAACAGAATTTGAAAGGAACTCTCAGAACCTTGGAGTGGGCAGAGGCCTCGCTGATCATTCAGGCCCACCTTCTTGTGAGCTGCTCAAGGAAAACAGCCCAGAGAGGCCAAGTGACTTATTCATGGCTACAAGGCTACTGTCAAGCATGTCCAGAACAAAGTTCACATTTTTCAATTAAAGACTAATTTCTGGGGCACCTGGGTGGCTCAGTTGGTTAAGCATCCTCCTTTGGCTCAGGTCATAATCCCAGAGTCCTGGGGTCGAGTCCCCCATCTCCTTCTGCCCTTCCCCCTACTTGTGCTCTCTCTTTCTCTCTCTCTCAGATAAATAAATAAAATATATTGGGAAAAAAAGCCTAATTGCTTTCTTCACTCTGACTTTACTATCACATATTAGTTTTCTAGGACCTCCATAACAAGTTTTCTCAAGCTTATTGACTTCAAACAACAGAAATGTATTCCATTATAGTTCTGGAGGCCAAAAGTCCAACATAAGTGGATCATTAGGGCCATGTTCTCTCTGAAGACCTTAGTGGAGAATTCTTTTTCAATTTTTCTAGCCTCTGGTGGTTCCAGATGTTCCTTTCCTGTTGGTTGTGCAGCTTAATTCAAATCTCTACCTCTGTCATTGTGTGCTCTGTCTGCCTTGTCTTCTCCCTTTCTTTTCTCTTACACAGATACTCTTTAAACACTGATAACGACACATAATTTGTTACTCTTTTTTCTCCAGTCACACTTATATTAGTTCTTTCCACTGTAATCTATAGATCTTCCATATTGTTCTGTGAGTCTGGTATGCATTTTGGATATTTTATTTTGATCTATCTTCCAGTTCACTTAATCTCTGTTCAGCTGTGTCTCTTATATTATTAAAGCCACCAGCTGAGTTCTTAATTTTGGTTATTATATTTTTCAGTTATAGAATTTCTATTTGCTAATTTCATTATTTTCCAGCTTTCTGATGAGATTCTCAATCTTGTCACTTTTCTCTTTTAACGTAGTAAGAATAGATTTTTTTTGGAATCTTTCTTGTGTGTAAATTGTCTAGGTTCCCTTTATGTCTATTTCTCTGTTCGCTATTATCTCAATTTTTGCTTGTTATTCACCCTTACTCTTTTTTTTAAATACTTTTTTTTTTTAAGATTTTATTTATTTATTTGTCAGAGAGAGAGAGCGAGAGCGAGCACAGGCAGACAGAGTGGCAGGCAGAGGCAGAGGGAGAAGCAGGCCCCCTGACGAGCAAGGAGCCCGATGTGGGACTCGATCCCAGGATGCTGGGATCATGACCTGAGCCGAAGGCAGCTGCTTAGCCAACTGAGCCACCCAGGTGTCTTTAAATACTTTTTTTATTATGTTATGTTAGTCACCATATAGTACATCATTAGTTTTTGATGTAGTGTTCCATGATTCACTGTTTGCATATAACACCCAGTGCCCCATGCAATATGTGCCCTCCTTAATACTCATCACTGGGCTCAGCCATCCCACATGGCTTCTCTCCCCTCTAAAACCCTCAGTTTGATTCCTGGAGTCGATAGTCTCTCATGGTTCATCTCTACCTCTGATCAGCCCCCCTTCATTTTTTCCCTTTCTTATCCTAATGTTCTCCATACTATTCCTTATGTTCCACAAATAAGTGAAACCATATGATAATTGTCTTGCTCTGTTTGACTTATTTCACTCAGCATAATCTCCTCCAGTTCCATCCATGTTGATGCAAAAGTTGGGTATTCATTCTTTCTGATGGTTGGTTAATATTCCCTTGTATATATGGACCACATCTTCTTTATCCATTCATCTGTTGAAGGGCATCTTGACTCCTTTCACAGTTTGGCTATTGTGGACATTGCTACCATGAACATTGGGGTGAATGTGGACCTTCTTTTCACTACATCTATAGAGTTCTTTGCGGCCCTGATGAAATTGCTGAAAGTTTTTCATGGGCTCCTCCATTGCACAACCTTGACTCCAATGATGACAAACATTGCTGTCCAGTTTTTCAGTTTCATAGCTGTCTTCCTGAAGCCCCCAGATATTCATATAACAAATACACTAGCCCCAATGCTTATTTACTTTTCTGGGTTTACATCTTAATCAGTTTCTTGGTCCTATAAGTCTTAAGTGCCACATTATCTTTCCTGATACCTATTTAACAGAGAAAGTCTTCAAGTCCACAAGGACACAAATATGAGTGATCACATGATTTCTTAGAGCAAAAGAGTTGGAAAGAACCCAGATGTCCATTAACAAGAGAAGAAAGAAATATTATAATATTCATATAAATGACATTTATATAGCAACAAAGATGAATGAGCCACTTGCATGAAGTTAGAAGAGTCTAACTCTTGATCATGTAAAATCTTGATGTTGAGTGAAACAAGTGAGATGCTTTTTATAGCAAGATAACATTTATGTAAGTTGAATATTGTGGTGAGAACAAATAACAAATTTAGGAGAATAGTAATTCCTGAGGGTAGTAAGACTAACACAAACCAGGAGAGCCACAGTGGGGCTTCAACTGTATTGATAATCCTTCTGTTGGGTATTAATTGTTTAAAAAGTAATAATTTATAAATGAATTTATGTGGAAGCATGGAGAAGGAAGAGATTTTTTGTGCCCAGGAAAATCAAGGAGAGAGGTGTTCTTGAAGCATCTGTAGGATTTCTCTAGATGACAATGGAAAAGAACATCCCTGACAGAAAGAATAACAGACATAGGTGGGAAAGTGCATGTTCAAGGGATTGCAAGTAGCAGGATGGTATCTTCCTGCTTTCCCACCCCTGCCCACACACGCATGTACGACCTTCTTGTTAGGCTAGATATCACTTGCTGAAACTGGGGTGAGGTGAGATTTCAAGCACCTGGGAGATCAGGCTGTGGCCCCTGTTGAGGAGCTATGACAAGCCATAGTTGAGTATATGGACAGTGTGCATGGCCTGGCAGCCAGACTGCCTGGGTTCAAATTCTACCTCTGACTCTATTTGTGTAACCATGGCTCATTACTTCACCATTCTGTGCCTCAGTTTCCTTACCATTAACATGAGCACAAAAACAGAACCTATCCTATATAGTGGTTCTGAGTATTAACTGAGTAAATACTTATTTACTAAGAATTTAGAACACTGCCTGATATGTCATAGGTATTCTGCTGGTATTTGTTATTTATCTTCATGGATATTATTACAGCACAAATAAAGGAGACTGTCTGAGGCCTGTTGCCAGGGAAGTCATCCTGACTGGGCTCTAAAAATCTCTCTCTCCTACATCAAATTAGTGATTAGGATTTGTGTACCCTATAGATTTCTCCTTTCTGAATTAAAAAAAAAAATAGAGTAACTGAAACTGGGCTAAGGGCTTAGCTCTGTCATTGGCTGCACCCTGTGTATAATATCTTCTTACCATCTTTGATAACTTACTTAACTTCTCAGAGCCTTAGTTTATTCAGCTGTAAAATGGGACAAATGATAGACTCTATTATATAATAGTGCTGTTATGCTTAAACATAGGAAAGAATGTAAGGTCTTAGTAAGTGTGGTGCATGCACAATTTACAAACACATATCTACATGCTAATGTTATATCATAGATAGTGTGCAGTACATTTCCATTTGTGGAGACCTGAAATAGTTACATTTCCTGAGTAAGCACCCTTTAGGGCATTGTGATGAGTACTTTATATTACTCTTCACAATCTTGCAAAGTAATGTATTAGAGAAATGCTAGTTACTTCCACAAAAAGATCTTATACTCTTGGTGGCCTAATCCACTAGAATTTCATTTCCAACTCTTGGATAGTCCCCTGCAAGTGCTCCTTCTTATTGGCTCTTCCGGGTTTCTCCTTCATTATAGTCTCTGTTTGTGATGAGCTCAAGGGCCTCCAGGTCTATTCTGTGGGTAGATGTGGAAAGTTAGGAGGCTCTCAGGCGGGAGGACTTTTAGGGGCTAGACCACTCCGTTTAGTAGAACTCTGACATGTGACCATGCCTGAAAGGAGTCTGAAAAGGAGTCTGGAAATGTAACCTAGCTTAGTGGCCTGGAAGAAGGAGAGGCAGATTCAGTAAACAGCTACACAGTTTCTGCTGTAGTAAAAGCATTATCTCTAGGGCATGAGAAAACTGATACAGGTATTAAATACTTGCCCAAGGTCTTTGACTAAATGACAGAGTAAGAATTCAAACCCAGAGGTAACCCGCTCCAGTATCTAGAGCTCATGACTCATCATTGCTTGCTGTCTCTCAGAGACACAGTATTAGATCCTGACTGGGTGCAGGAGTGGGGTGGGTTTAGGGTAGAGGTTTTAGTTGTACATGAAGTTACAAAGCTATAATTGCTGCTTCCTCAGCTCTTGACTTGCTAGGTAGAGGTGATGTGCCTCGTGCAAGAATGGAATGAAGCAATAGTTCACACAGCCAAGTAATTCCAGGGCCATGTCTGATTAGGGGCCAAGGGAGGGATCTGGATGAACTGGGGGAGGTCGAGCTGGGACCTCCCCACCTCAGCCTGGGCTCTCAAATTCTTTCCCAATTCATGATGTTTAGAGATGCTGGCTTTATTAGTTTTTATAAAGTTATTTTTCTTGTGTATCTCAATCCCTGAAAGGAACAGATGTGCCTGGCCCAAACAAATCCCTTAAGAGAGTTGGAAAAATTCCACTTCTGGACAATTTTATTTTTTTGTTCAATTCTCTGATCTCTTTGCTGACTCTTGGCATTTCAATTTAATATTAAAACCATCAATTTGCCTCAAGAGATGAAGTCACAATCGATAGGAACCCTGAAGGAGAAGGTAATAGGACTTATATTATTTATACACTTAGTCTTTGTCTTCTAGACATTGGCGAAATGGAACTGAGGAAATTGCTATAATAAAGCAGAGCCCAGGAAAAGAAGCTTGCCTTGCAAAGCAGCTACAGGGATGCTGGACGCTAGCTACAGGATGCAGTGGGCAGCAGATGATGTGGCTGCAGGCTCAGAAAGAGAGGTAGCCAAAGAGAAAACTTACCACTTATCACCATATCCCAGGGAAAACTCACCATGACCTCAAGAAGTGGAAGAAGTTTGAGGAACATTTGTGGGAAGGAGAGCCACAGGAGAGGAGATGTTATGCTTACTTGGTGCTTCAATGATGGATAGTCCTGCAAAATTTACCTTTATATCAGGGGATAGGGACCCCTCCCACTGATCTAGAAAACAGGGACCTTTGGGTAAGGAGACTTGTTTTTCTTAGAGTGAGAGACCCAACGATATAGTGATTTGAAGAACAAGTAAGATTTTCTCTCTAGCTTACAGTCTCAAAGTGGGCAACCCGGACCTGTGGAGCAGCTCTGTTCTGCGAGCCATTCAGAGATACAGGGCCCTGAAAATCACTGCCCCACTTTCCTGTGCCTTGTCAAAGCTGAGTTGCCACCAGTCTGTGCTCCAGCTTGGTGAGGTGCTTCACAGTGTGTTAAGGGAATGACAAACACCACTTCCCTCCCTTGGAGAGAAATCAGCAAGAGGACCATACTCAGGGGATGTAGTCCGTACCTAGGTGGCCGTGGCCTACTACAACCCTGGTGCCTTAGATTTAGAAGAAGAGAAGAAAGGCGCCTGGTGGGCAAGCAGCTGACTAACACAGGACCCAACATCGAGGAAAGGGAAGTGATTCTTTTAGCAAAGTACTCATGCTGTGATATGTGAAGAGAAAGAGAATGTCGATAGTGCAAAAGCCTGTCATGGGTTGGTAGATGCTCTACCAGCAAGATCCAACGTGCCCTCTCCTCCACCTCATCTGAGAGGAATTTGGTGAATTTAATGGCTGTCTACTGAAATTGGAGGTCAGGGAGAAGAGGTGGGATTCTGCAGACCAGACCACTCAGAAGAGGGAAAAGAGGATGTAAAGGGGAGGGGTCAGTGACCCAGTGGCTACAAGAAGTGATGGATATGTGGATCTGCCCCAGAAGTGAAGTGAAAGCTGTGTCTGTTGAAGAGATACCTGGTAAGAGAAGGTACGTGGGATGGCAAGAAGATTCTATTCCCGAATATTTCTGTGAATATTCTCTCAAAGAATAAGAAAGCATGACTGGAACTTGAAGTGAAAAACTGAAATCCTTCTGGATCCTGAGTGACTTGTTTAAGGATGGGCTGTTCCACTCTCTTCTACTGTGGTGGGGGTGGGAGAAGCATACTGCAGGGCTATCCTTTTCCAGCTTAGAGAGCTGCTTGTATTCGTCTTCAGTCTGAGCTTATGTTCTTTGTTTTAGGCCTGGATACATTTTAACTCCTTCAGTTAATTGGATTTTGTCCATTGAAATATTCCCTTTTAAATCATGCTAAAATCAGATATCCACATTTCCCTCTGCCACAATGACCACCAATCACACACAGGATCAAAGGCCCCCCAAAGCCCGATGCGGCCATGTGCAGGGCAACTGCAGGGTGGTTCATTAAAAACAATTGGAGTCATATAAAACTCAGGCTCCAATCAGAGGAGACTTATTCCCAGCAAAAAATTGAGCAAGCTCTCTGCTTGCTGTAGCATGACCAACTTCCTGTGATTGGTGTCTGGGGATGGTTATCTCTAATAAGGCCCTAAAGCATTTGCTGAGAGAAAGTGCTTATTAGCTCATTATCTCTCACTTCTTTAAAAAAAAAAAAAAGTGGGGGAGGAGGGAGGAAAGCCATTTAGAATCTGGACATGAGATGAGCCCAGCTATTGTGGCTGATGAAAAACAACTCATACTCTCGTGGTCCTTAGACTTTAATGTGCTTCAGAATCACCTGTGGGCTTGCTGAAACCCAAACTGCAGAGATCCTGATTCAATATGGCCCAAGAATTCACATTGTTAACAGGCCTCCAGGTGAAACTGATGGTGCTGGTGCAGGAACCACATTTGAGAACCACTTCTCTCCCCCAGAGCTTCCTTCATACTTCCACCTTCCACACTTTAGCACTTTCTGTTCTTCCTACTCGAAATGCCTTTCCTACTCTCCACCCAACTGATTGCTTGTCTTGATTTGTTATAACGCCTTCTTAGACATTGCTAAGAATGTCATGACAAATGACCCCAGCGAGGACCTCTGGAATGGTAGTATGAGGTGCCCAGGGCAACCGTTCCCCAACAGAGACTCTTATTAAGCTGGTCAAAATTAATATAGGCAATTGTTCAAAATCTCTGGAGATGGAGGGGTTTACAACAAATGGAGAAACACTAATTCAATAAAATCTGTGGAAACTTAGCAGAAACGGTAGCAATCCATGGTATTCAAGCCCATCTTCCCACAGCTCTGCCTTACTGAAGAACTGTTCCAGATCTCTGGGTTGGAACAGATATTCCCAGTGTTTCTGGCAGACAATGAACATGGGCAGATTCCATTTTCTATATTTCTATGCTGTAGAAGGACTACAGCAAGTGAGTAGTGGCAGTTAGGTAGCATTCATTTTCTTACCCACAACTTCCACTACGTAGAGAAGATTCTGGAAGGGAAGCTACTGAAGAGTAAATAAAACCTGCCTTTCCAACACAGCTCTATGTTGCAGAAGAGATGCTTTGGTGGGCTCAGCAGATGAACAATAGCTCCCATCTTCCTAGCTTCCCAGGGAAGAAGACTTATTCTGGGTAGATTTGGGAACCAGTAAATTTCAGATCTCATCCTCTCTGGACATGTGTTGCAGAAGATCCATACAAACTTGGGAGTGGCAGCAGCCGAGCATGGGACCGACTTCCAGCACTCACTCCCCACCACACAGCTCCTGCTCCATAAGGAGGATCCAGATAGAGCAGTCAGTCAAGAGTGAGTTCCCTGATAGCAGGATCTGAAACACCTTTTTAAATTGCCCATCGAACACTCACCAAGATTGATCATATCCTGGATCATAAAGGAACCCTTAACAAATTTTAAAAATCGGAAATTATACACAGTATATTCTGTTCATAGTGGAATCAAAACTAAAAATGAATAATAAAAAAGCACTTAAAAAATCTCCAAACACTTGAAAAATTAATAGCCCATGTTTACCAAACTCAAACTTGTCTGTGCACTTGATGTAAGTAAGGCAATGTCTGAGATACCAGTTTTGAAGCAAAGAAAGATTTACTATCAGAAGAGCAGTCCAGTGAGAAGACAGGGAATTGTTCCCAAAGCCACCTTGCCCTGTTGAGCCTGTGGACAGCTTACGTACATGATAGAAAGGTAAGGGATTTCTTTAAACTGAGGATGAGGGGAGCAGTTTGAAACAGTCTGTGGTTAAGCATTCTTTTGGACAATGGGGTACTACTTAGGACCTGGTACAATCAGATATGTCAAGACAAATGCTACCATCCTGTTCCCATTAGGTTTCTATAACCACTGGGTAAGTGAGTAGGAGTAATGATTTATCAAGCATAAGGTTAAAAGGTGCATAGAACATAAGCAGGGAACAAAACAGAACGTGGAGCTAAGTAAATAATACAACAAATACAACCATAGTTCTGCTTATAATTTCTAAACAGGTCCAGGAACCAAGGGTCTGACCTCAACACTTTTTAATCATCAGTGGGTGGGTGTCTGGTTGGTTCAGTTAGTGCAGCATGAAACTTGATTTTAGGGCCATGAATTTAGGCCCCACATTGGGCATGTAGCCTACTTAAAAAAAAAAAACAAAACGGGGCCCCTGGGTGGCTCAGTCAGTTAAGTGTCTGCCTTCAGCTCAGGTCATGATCCCAGAGTCCTGGGATGGAGACCCATGTCAGGCTCCCTGTTCAGCAGGAGTCTGCTTTTCCCTCTCCCTCTGCTCTCCCCTTCTCCTGCTCTCTCACTCACTTTCTCTCTATCTCAAATAAATAAATAAAATCTTTAAAAAATTTTAAAAAATCATTAGTGGGTCAAAGAAGAAGTCTCAAAAGAAATAAAGTAAATAGAACCAAATGAAATTGAAAATACCACATCAAAATTTCTTAAGATGCATTTAAGCAAAGCTAATAGGAAAATTTGAAGCACTAAGGCCTCAAATCAGTAATTTAAGTTTCTACTTTAAGAAACTGGAAAATAGTGAAAGAAGAGAAAAATAAGCTAAAATCGAGCAGAAAGAAGAAAATGATAAAGGATAGGTATCATGGAACTGAAAAGAGAAAGATAGAGAAAATCAATGAAACAAAAAGCTGGTTCTTTAAAAAAAAAATCATTGCCATTGATGAACTTCTAGAATTGTTGAAAAAATCCTTGGAATTAAAAAAAAAAATTTCTCAGGGGAGTCAATGTGCTCTCAGGGTTGAAAACTACAAGTAAAGGAGTTCAGGTCAGCTTCTGTTGGCTCTTCGGGCTGATAGAAGAGGAGACTAGGGTGCAGAGAAAACACTCTACATAACCAATAGCTCCACCCTTGCTGAAATACCGAGCCTTCTCCATGACCATGACACCAGTTAAATCTGAGATATGCTCACAGCTCATTCCCCTCTGGGTCTCCCTTTTCTTGCTGTAAAATGGAGATAATCATCCTTATTTTGAAGGACTATTGTGAACTTAAATTATATGATGTGTACAAAGAATCCAGTCCGGTGCTTGACAGATAAACATTTTTGGCTGTCCAGTAGCAGAAAACCCAATACAAGGACATTTATTGCCTCACAGAAGAGTAGTCTAAAGGCTAACCTCAAGGACCGGGATCTACGGGTTCTTCCCTCCTTATGTTGAGACTTATCTTTTAGGTTTACAAGATGGCATCAAAAGCAGATAGGACAATGTTGAGCTGAGAAACAGTCTTTCCTCCCCTGTGTTGTGAACATCAAAATCCTACCATGAACCACCCAGCTTTTTGTATCTTGTGGGCTAGAATGGAAGCCTACCTTGTGTCCATATCAATGCCTGGGAAGTGAGATGACATCACCACAAACAGCATAGAAGAAGGGAGGGGGATTTAAAAACAGAAACAGAAAAAGGATATGTGGGTCCTACTCCCAGAGGTTGAGTAAATTGGTTGGGGATGAGCCTGAGCATGGGTGGATTTTCCATGCTCTGAGGTGACTTCAATGTGCAGTCATTCCTGAGAACCACTGGTTTTGACTCCCCTATGAATAATGCCATCATTCATTTGGTAAGAACCTGCAGTGAAGAGCCCACCTTGGTTGCCATAGTCATTTTGTGTGAGATCCTTCTCTCCTGAAGGAGTGGAGATTGGCTCTGCAATCAGAGTCTGCAATTTAACAGGATCCCTAAGTGAGTCTCATGACCATTTAAGTGTGAGAAGCGCTGGTATAAAAGACAATTCTGCATGATCTCCCTGTCTGAAACCTGCAGCTATGTCTCCAGCTCTTTCTACAGTCTACCCTCCAGCTCCTCTCTGGGTTTGTGGAAGCATTGACTTCCAATGTCTTGCTACCTGGGGACAGACACTCCTGTCTCACTTTGTCAGATAGACTGAGTCTTTAGAGCATCTGCGATGAGACTCCAACAGGTAATAGACTGCAGGTGAGAATAATGTTGCTATTGTCTTGATAAACACATGACATTTCTTCCACAGGTCAAGGAACTTCTGGGGTGCTTTTAGGAATCAGAATTGAATAATGCATGGCCTTTCTCACCAAGCTTGCGAAGTAGAAGGTCCAAATGACAAAAGCACAACAACAATAAATGCATTTACAGAACTTTAAACCTGCAAGTTGGCTTTACGTCTATATGTTCCTTGCAAAAACAAGCTTTAAGAAGGTACCTCTTTATTCAAGTCCATACATCTAGGTGAGTGGTAAGTTTGTCTCTGAGAACCAGGACTTTTGACTCCAAACCAGGATTTCCAGGTAAAATACAGGACACCCAGTTAAATTTGAATAATTTTTAGGATAAGTATATCACATGCAATATTGGAGACTTTCTTATTCCAAACAAATATTTATCTGAAATTCAAATTTAAGTAAGCATCCTATATTTTTATCTGGAAACTTTATTTCACAACCCTCTTTCCTCTATATAGTAGAGTGTGATGGGTGCTACGTACTTGCATCTACCAAATTCCTTTCCTTCCTCCATGATCCTAATACTCAGGAAAGCCATTATAGTATATTATAGAAGTGGCTGAGGCCTGAGGTAGCTGCAATTACCAGCCTGAAGTTGTGAAATGGAAGGTTTGTAGGGCCTTTCAATGTGACACCCCTCCTCTCTGTCCTTGGGGCATCATCATGAGGAAAGTCCCCAAGACTGGAGACCACACTGGGTTTTCACTGACGCTCCAGACCCAGGCCTGTAAAACAGTCAAGAGCATGATGCTTCCTGTTGAGGGAGCACAGGTCAACATAAACTTTTCTCTATTTCCCTCATAAGTTCTGAACCAATTGAGAGAAAGGCAGACACAAGGAGTTAAGAAGATGGAGGTCAAAATAATCATCTTGAACACACACTTAGCATTTACCATTCTGTGTTCAGATGGGGGATGCTAAAGGTGCAGAATCCAAGGGACTGATTTCTGAAACAACCCTCCGTGGACATGACATTTTAATAATCCAACCCTTTAGAAGTTATTTTGTGCCTCCGCCATCTCTTAGGATTGTCATGCTCACTAGTTCATTAGCAGTTGTTCTACTCTGTTTTAGCCTGTAGTCCAAACTTCCTGATCAGCCTCATCTGCCTTAAGCCTTGTTTCAGTAATACCACTTCCCTCCTCAAAAAACTTCAATGGCTCTCTGTTTTCAGTTCCTTACATCTCAGTTCTGCCTGCCCCTTCAGAGCTCCCCATCATTGGTCCTAATCCCACAGACTCCCGCTCCCTTCCATGCCCCTCTGCCCTGCATTCCCACTCACTGAGCTCATCCCCACTTTAAACCATTCCACTTACACTTCTCCTCCCTTGGACGGCCTCTTTTCTTGAACTTCTGCACCTTCCCTATCTTGGAAAGGTCAGCTCCAGCCCATTGATTTCTTTCTGCTTTAAACCTCAATGGCAAGTTTCCACTCTGAGAAATATATCAGCCTTTTTGTGTCATCATTTATCACTCACTGTTCCTCCCCCAGTAAATCTCCCAGAGTAGACACCACATCTACTGAAACTTCTATATCCCCCATTGCACAAGCCCATAGTGGAGAGCTCCTAGAAATCCCTAACTTGCTTGTTGATTATCCAAAACCTTGTCTCTCCAAGCTCAGGATGAGGATTTGATGTGGATTTGATGAACACACCTAGATTCTCCCTTTTCCTTTCTTCCTGATACATAAACATTTGTCTTAACATCATACAGTTTTAATGAATGCTGCTATCATTTATTTGTGTCAACTATGCAGTAGAACCATGCTGGGCACTCTAAATTTATTGACTCCTGAGGACATACTGCTATTAAGCAGCAGAATCTGACCTGAACCCAGATACACCTACCCCATAGTCCATGATTTTAACCATAAGGTATATTTGCAGTCATTATTACAGTGTAAAGAGCCTAGTCTCTGTGATGCATCATTTCTCAAACTGTAACTTTTGGGATCCTAAGATTTTTATGTGAAACCAAGATCCCATCGCTAAATCATTTTGGCAAGTACTGCATAGAACAAGAGTGGTTTCTTTTATTAAAGAAGAGCTTTGCTCCTTTGACAGACTGATATGCATTATGAATAGTCAGAAAAAAGAATATGGTCTACAGGGTTCCAGATGTATTTGACTTGGGATTTTTTTTTTAAACAGCATCTCAAGGGACCAGTGCATTCTGGAATATGCTTTGGAAATGTGGCTTGACAACATACTTATATGTCAGCTTGTTTCCCTTTTCTGGATTCACTTTATTTCCATGATGTTTCTTTGAAGGGGAGTACCCAGCATCCCATTAAGCATTTCTATTATTAAGGTTTTTGACCATGGTAGGATGACAAGTATCTCTGATTTTTAATATCTTTCTGAGTGATAGACAGAGTGACAATTATTAACCTGTTGGGGCAACTTGCATACTTGGGGTCAAAGTCATTGGACAGTATGAAACTCCAGCTACCACTCCCAGTCATCCCTGGGGCCCTATACTCATTTTCCCCTGAGTGCTATGTACCTAAAGGAGTTGGGACCTAAAGGGTGTGCAAGGAGGCATGATGTCTGCTGCAGAGCAGAGAAGAGAGACAGCAGGTCAATCTACCTGTGACAAGCAGCCAGACAAGGTGAACAAACTGCTGCAGAAGGAAACTAGAAAGGCTTTAATGGCAAGATCAGCGTTTATTTATTCTAAACCAATTAAGTTATTCTTGCTCCAGTTGAAACTCCTTGGATAATTTTATGTGCACTGACTCAGTCTCAGTTTTTCCTAGAACAGCTAGAGCATTGGACCCTAATTGTTTCCCGGGGACTTGGATCCTGAGAAAACATATCTTCAGAACATTAGATTGCTCCTGACCCATTTGTCCTGCAGGTTAGGCAGTTTCCCATCCAGAAATAAAACCATGTTGATTCCTTCTTGATTGACATTTTTGAAGGAGCTTTGAAGTCTAGCTTTGGAGTAGACTTACTCATGTACGTAGTCATTTATTCAAAATGTTTACTGCACACCTATTCCATGCCAAGCTCTACGCTTTGTGTTTGAAGAACAAACAGAAGGCCAGACTTGTCCCAAATTAATTCCCATTGCAGTGTGGGAGACAGATGTACACTATATTGCAATGATGCAGAGGTAAGATGTGCACTCAAATAGAGGGAAACACATTCTCAACTTGAGCGGAAGCTTCTGGAAGAGTGGATCAGTTGGCCAAGCAAAGTTGGAGAAGGTGAGCATCCAGGGCTGTGGGAGCTGATGAAAAGATCCCTGATAGAAGGGTCAAAATGAGCCCACTGTGGAGCTGAAAAATAGAACAGAGTGCATACAGACTCATTCAGCTTTAGTAAGTTATTCACAGCTCCTACACACGTACACATTTTTAGGGAAAGGCAGAAAGTAGAGAGATGGACCACCAGCATTGCATTATCTTCTGTTGCCCCCATCTATTTCCTGGGTCTTAACTATCAAGAAATAATCACAGTGTCCCCAGTGATCTTGCAGTTTTCTCAGGTCCCATGATGGATTTTTTTCCCTCCTCTACTCACAGATTAATGCAGCCTCAGAGCTGAGTTCAGACTATCTCTGTGATTAACACTGGGGAGAAGGTCTCATTTCAGCAGTTAGGAACAACAGTATCATTTTTCAGAGCCATATGCTTGAGTTGAATCAAGGTGCCTCCATTAATAAAGTAAGTCCCAGCAGCCTAAAAAATGCTTCTACAACTTCAGGAAATGCTAGGCAATGAAATATGCCCACCATAGTAGTCAGGGCAGAGTTAATACATTTATTTTTTTTCTTTCAGATGTTAAATGGTCTCCAGTGTTCTTAAGAAGGAATAACTCTTCCACAGAAAGGTCAAATTGCTTCGTAAAAATCATATTCCTTTTCTTTGATGCTAATAGAATTACAGTTCTTCCACAATCCTGAGAAATTGCCAGACACAATGTAGGTATGAGCATATGTGTTGCAAATACAGAAATAAAACATAGCTAATCATGGTTCCAAATCCTGTAATCTATAATTTTAAGTAGTGTTAGAGCTGATGAGAAGTCCTTCCTGCTAGAGGCGCCTGGGTGGCTCAGTGGTTTAAGCCTCTGCCTTTGGCTCAGGTCATGATCCCAGGGCCCTGGGATTGAGCCCCACATCAGGCTCTCTGCTCCATGGGGAACCTGCTTTCCCATCTCTCTCTGCCTGCCTCCCTGCCTACTTGTAATCTCTGTCTGTCAAATAAATAAATAAAATCTTAAAAAAAAAAAAAAGCCCTTTCTGCTAAACATGAATTAAATTAATGTATTCCTGGACCCTACCATGTTTAGGTACCAAAGGAAAGGTAGGGCCCATATTTTTTGTTGCATGTTTTCCCAGCTTGATTGAGATATAATTGAAATATAACACTGAGTAAGCTTAAGGTGCTCAATGTGATGATTTAGTACATGAAACAATAACCTGACAGAACTGCTACTTCGTTGTCATTATGGTAAGAACATTTAAAATAATACTATCCTAGCAACTTTAAGATATACAGCACCATATTGCTAACTATAGTCACCATGCAATACATCTGGTCCCTGGAACTTATTCATCTTGTAGTTAAAAGTTGTTGCCCTTTGACCAATGTCTCCCTATTTCCCCCACCCCTCAGTCCCTGGCAACCACCATTCTACCCTGCTTCTAGATCCCACATATAAGTGGGATCATACAGGATTAGTCTTTCCTGGGCAGACTTATTTCACTTAGCATAATGCCCTCAAGGTCCATCTATGTTGTTGCAAATGGCAGGACTTTTTCTATGGCAGAATAAAATTCCATTACATATATCACATTTCCTTTTGCCATTCATTTGTTGATGGACACTTAGTTTGTTTCCATGTTCTGGCTATTATGAATAATGCTGCAATGAATATGAGGGTATAGATATATCTTTCAGATAGTGATTTCATTAAGTGGGATTAATGACATGGGACAATGGAACCCATGTTTTAACCTCAGAAAACATGGACTGGAAACACAGATCTGCTTAGCCATGGTGTGACCTACAGGTGTCATTTGACAGTTTCCTTATAGGCAAAGGAAGGATAAGATCACCCGTTTTTGTACAATAACTTTGATAGTTTAAAGATACTTATAAAAACACATAGAATGATACTTGGCAGATACTCAATCTTGAATAAGGGAAGCAGCTCGTTCCTAAACTAGGATTGCATCCCTAAGTATTTAAAGTATGTAACTCCTTTTAGTTGATTTGTGAAATGGCTCTGCCTCCAGCTCACTCTTGTGTCTTTAAGTTATGAGCTCTGAACTTTTATTTTACCCATAGTTGCTTCTAATTCCCTATGGTGTCTTTGGCAATAAATAGCTTGCTTTTTTTTAATTCCTAGGAGATTTTTATCCAGGTTCTCTGTACATTAAGACAAAATGAATCTTCATCCCTCATTCATTTGAGGGATGACCTCACTAAGGCTGTAGGATGGGAGGAAGATGAAAACAAATGATATGTGAATTTGACCAGTCATTGAGCAACTTGCAGAAGCTGTCTCTCCAGGCATAATGCTGAGCAGCTCTTTCCAAGTTATGTCATGCTCTTTTGATTTCAGGAGCTTTATTTCTCTGGAGAAGAAGCACAAGGAGTTCAACCTTTATTCCTTTAACGTGATTTTCTAATTCCAGTTTATGTATCCCTGGGGCCCCTCAGGCAGAGTTCTCCACATGTCTCTTGGTGGATGGATATATCTCTGGTCTGATTTCTTCTAGAGATTGATGATATCTCAGCCCCATTCCTAGGCTTGCTGTGGGCAGAGGGGACCTTGGATTAAAGCTCTGCTCCTAAAAATGTAAATGCCCCTGGAAGATAATTAGCCTTACCCTTCACATATAACTTAGTAAAAGGGGTTTTATTTGAGGTGGGGTGCAAATATGAAAACATGAAGGCCCTGGAAGAAAGATCATGACGAAGAGACCGAAAGGATGTTCCAAAGGACCAGAATTAGAGGAAGTAAACTCACCCCACTGCGAATATTTATGTGGCTAGGGAAAACGTAATCATGTTCAGATTCCCCCGTCTTCCAACTAGCCATTAACCACAAAGATTTGTTTTTGTTTTGTTTTCTTAAGTATTTTATTTATTTATTTGACAGAGAGAGAGATCACAAGTAGGCAGAGAGGCAGGCAGAGAGAGAGGAGGAAGCAGGCTCCCCACTGAGCAGAGAGCCCGATGCGGGGCTCGATCCCAGGACCCTGAGATCATGACCTGAGCCGAAGGCAGAGGCTTTAACCCACTGAGCCACCCAGGCACCCAACCACAAAGATTTGTTATCCCAAAGAGACTCCTTAGTTAACCAG
This sequence comes from Taxidea taxus jeffersonii, assembly GCA_003697995.1. Classification (NCBI taxonomy): domain Eukaryota; kingdom Metazoa; phylum Chordata; class Mammalia; order Carnivora; family Mustelidae; genus Taxidea; species Taxidea taxus. The sequence continues at coordinate 51,659 of ML105645.1, read as the reverse complement.
CCTAAGGAGGGTCCTGCCTTGCTCAACTTATTCCCTTAGTTTTTGATATACAAAATTGGAAGGAAATGCGGATGAAAAAGACAAAAAGTCTAAAAGTGAGGCTGGGTGGGCTATTTTCCATGCTACTTTGAAAAGAGAGTTGTGGGTGCATCTACAAAAGTATAGCAGTTGATGGGGTAGAAAATGGGGTTTTTAGGGGCACCTGGGTGGATCAGTGGGTTAAGCCTCTGCCTTAGGCTCAGGTCATGATCTCAGGGTCCTGGGATCAAGCCCTGAATCAGACTCTGCTCAGCAGGGAGCCTGCTTCCCCCTCTCCCTCTACCTATCTCTCTGCCTACTTGTGATATCTCTCTCTCTCTCTCTCTCTCTCTCTCTCTCTCTCTCTCTGTGTCATATAAATATAATCTTAAAAAAAAAGAAAGAAAAGGAAATGGGATTTTTATAAGTCTCCCTATGATCCACAGGGTAAGACGAGAAAGGCCAAAGTCATTTTGGATTTCCTTTTTGGTATACTGACTCTGTTTCTTGGATTATGACACTTCTCCAAGACTAGAGCACCTGGGTGATGACTTTATAAAGTGACAAAAGACCGAGTGATTTTACTGTGGAAGTAGCAAGATTCGGGACAGGAGGCTAGTCTTGACTTAGTTATATGAAGGAGGAAAAATCCCCTCTACTTGCTCAGTCACTTTTGCAGCAACGGCAACAACCTCCACTCTTTGTTCTCATGTTAGCTGAGAAATCAGCTAATCAGTCGGTTGCCTCCTAATTCAAAATCAAAAGATCTGGGCTTTTGATAAACATGGAATTTTGAACATGTATGTTTAGTGCCCCTTCCTCCAAGTACTGTGCTGGTGAAGGACTAATAAATGGGGATAAACTACAAAGAAAGAGGAAAGATTGAGCATCATATGTACAGAAATGGAGTGACCTAGAAGGGATAAAAAGACTGAAGTCAAATTTCGGGGGATGAAAACTACAATACTTAAGAAGAAAAATACACTGGATGAGGTTAATAAGAGATCAGTGTTGCAGAATAAAAGATGAGTAAATCTAAAGACATAGGGAGAGAAACTATCCAAAGTGAAACAGAAGGAAAAAGGAGATCAAGAATTTTCCAAAGTTAATGACAGATCTAGGAAGCTCAGAGAACAGTATGCAGGTTACACACACACATATATACACACACACACACGATCTGATTATGTAGCAAAAAACTGGTTTTCTCTAGCTTGGTGAGTAGATTTGTCAAATCACTATATTGTACACCTGAAACTAATCTAATCTAATCTAAACTAATCTAATACTGTGTCAACTATACTTCAATAAAAACACACTTTCAACAAATATATACTTTCAATAAAAACTAAAACAAAAAAAACAACAACAAAAAAACCCTCCTATGGTTTTCCCACAGAGTGATCATCTCTGCAAAGGCCATCAGATATCCGTGGTCATTAGCACCAAGAAAGTCAAGGATAAAGTCAGTCACTTACAAGATAATATTCAAAGTATAATCTATCTGGGGCACCGATGCTCGCAAGGTGATGTGGGTAGTTTATTTCAAGGCACAGAGCCCTTTCTCTGTGTTATGCAGTTGTGTGAGCTGATGACAGCTGATCCTCACCTACATGCAGACTGCTGGCCCAAACTCAGGTATCTTAGTGGCCAGGGTCAGCCCTCAAAGCAGTCAAGAGAAAAAAACAGAGAACCTTCCAAGAACTCTAGCCATTGTTCTGCTGGTCCTCTGGCCTTGCATCTCCAACACCTGAACCAGCTCAGGGTGGACATTTGGGTCATCTCACAGGGGGACTAGCAGAGAGCACAGACCCAGTTTCCACACCAGTCTTAAAGAAAGCAGCGTTTGCTTCAGTTCACAGGAGAAGCCAGACCTGAAGTTGGGAGTGAGCAGTCCAAACACAGTGCGGGGGAGGGGGTTGATAAAACTCAAACTACTGCATGTCAATTCCTGATTTTAACCGTGCTCTTGCAAATTCCTCTTCCCTATCTCTTGGGCAAATGCACATTTTCTAGATAAACAAAGCTATTTAAATCCAGCCTGGTTAAACTCTTGCCCCTCTAATTTGGATCTCATACCCTCTGTATGAGTTTGCTTGGGCTGCTGTAACAAAGCACCACAGGCTGAACAGCTTCAACAACAGAAATCTGCTTTCCCATGATTGTGGAGGCTGGGAGTCTGGGCTCAAACTGCTGGCAAGATTGGTTTCTTCTGGGGCTGCTCCCACTGCTTGTAGATAACCATTTTCTCCCTATGAGAAACCATTTGTGAGATAACCATTTTCTCACATGGTCTTCCTTCTGAGTATGTCTGTGTCGTAATCTCCTCATCTTATAAGGATCGCAGTCATAGAGTATTAGGGCTCACTCTAATGACTTTATTTAAACTTAACTGCCTTTCAAAAGACCCTATGCCTAAATACAGTCACATTCTGAGATACTGGGGATTAGGACTTCAACATATGAAGTGGGGAGGTGGGAACACAGTGCAGCCTACAATACTTTGTTTCTTTTCCAAGTGCAGGCATGATGAGGAGCCTTGGGAAAGGGGAGAAGGTGACCTGGTTCTGGGATAGCACCTTTCCTCACCTAACTACTCTGACATTGGGGTTTGGATATGACAATGGGGGAAGGGCAAACTCCTCTTTACCTAACAGCCAGCAGCTGGTGTCCTCTCATGCTTTTCCTGCCAGTGTTCTCTGACACCCACAAGAGCCCCTCAGAGGTCTAAGGTGAGCAGCTTCTGAACAGCTACCTAAGAGCTGGCTCAACTTCTATTCGTACTGGTCTCTTCACCCCAGCAGAAGCCTGGGCACCTCTTAAGTTCCAGAGACTCCTCAAACACAAGGATTTGAGTCTGGCTATTTCCAGGTTCCCAGAAACTCTTGTTTCCTTGGCAACCAAATGATGACCATACAGGATTCTCTAATTCCCTGCTCAGAGTAGCACAAGAGCAAACATGCCTGTGCACAGTGTCCACAGATATCGAGATAGTTAATAAAACACAAAGGCAGGTAACCCACAGCTTACAAAGTCCAATGGAGGTGTCTGGCCCCAACTGATCAGTTCTTTAAACCAAGAGCAGTTTATTTCCCCCTGGCCTTTGTTCTGGGCTTCAAACACCAATCTCTAGACACCAGAAAAAGTCCCACTCCACTTCTCCTTGCACTGAAAACCTCACTGCCAGGCGATGAGTCAGAACCTAGCATGACATCCTTGCTGTGAGAAAGTCTTCTTGGGAGTCTAAAGAAGTGGGTTAACAAGGGATCAGTGCTGGGGATGAGTTCAGTATGGTAAGATCTGAACTATATTTTGAGACTGACTTACAGTAACAATTTCTGATTCTCTGCCTTCCTTCCGTCTATCCTACCATGACTCATCTTGATATTTTAAGTTATAACAAAGTCTTTGCACTCAATTCCCAGGGGTTGATAATGGAATATTAAGCACTTGTGGGGCTTTGAGAATCATTTGACACAACAAAGGGGCTTGTGTTCATTATTACAAAATGGATTCTAGATTCTAGAAAGAAAGAAAGAAGGAAGGAAAGAAAGAGCCCAGACAAGTCCTGCCACTGTTCTTGTATAAATTTGAGCCGATAACAAATTTCACAGGGAACTTCAGTGACAGAATCACACGGTGAGAATAGCCCTGGATTTAGTTCAGAAGCCCTTGGTGTTATATTTCTTCCACTCCCCATCTTTTGTCCTCAACTGTGAGACATTGACCAGTAACCCAATAAAATGAAAATACCTATTTTGCATGGCTGCTGTGATGGTATATCATTTTATATTTACTATTTATTGAAAAAGCTTTAAAAGCCAAATTCCATACAAAATTGAAGAATGGTCACACATTCTATATCAGACCAGACACACACAGCCTTCTGAGGCTCATAAAGTCCTTAAATTATCATATAATTTTTACCACTAGAAGCAGCTTGAATCCAGAAAGTTGGAAAGGTCTCTTGTCTTCCAGTTCTGCCTGCTTTCCATCATACCACACACCCAGATATGCACAAGCAATTGTTCAGTCAATCACGAGTGACTGCAATTACACACCAAAATGATAATACCTTCTTTGAATTTTATTTCACATAATTTATACTTTGTTCCTCTGTTGCTAATCTATCTGAAAGAAGGTCCGCATCTCAGAAGTAGGTTCCTGTGCCTTCTGGTGTGAGTCTTTCCAAGCAGCATGATTGGATAAGAGAATCTTGATATGTTTTAGAAGATAGTGGGCTCAGAGACAGTGGATCCCAACCATGGCTGCATATTGACCTCCCTCCCTACCAAGAAGTTTTAAAAATTAATGCCAGGCTCCATCACTACCCCCCTTCTCCATCCCTACCCAAGCCAATTAAAAGAGGCCCTTGGGATAGATGCCAGCCATTGCATATGTTCAACCTTTCCAGATTCTAATGGGCAACCAAGGTTGAGAAGTACTGACCTTGCCACTCAAAGTGTGGTCTGGAGGCCAGCAGCATGTCTCACCTGGAAGCTGATTGGAAATGCAGTTTTAGGTTCCACCTCTGACCTGCTGAATCAAATCTGTCTTTTAACATGATCCCCAGATGGTTTGCCTACAATTTAAAGCTGGGGAAGCCCTGCTAAAGATAACAGAATGGCCTTAGAAGATAAAGAGGATGAGGAAGAAGGGCAACTTAACTCTGATGAGAAAAGGTGGTTGGATTCAGAGGCAGGTGCATCCCTGGGCCTGAGACCTTTTCTTTCCTGTTCCTCCCATCTAATCTCCTAGCCCCCTCCTACATCCCCTTCCTTCCCAAACAGTTCCTTCTTGAACTCAGAAGTGGCCTGGAGGACAAAAGGATGATCTGACTCAGTAACAAGAAAACTCAGAAAAGTTTTAAAAGGTGAGAAAAGTTTTTAAGTTTCAAACAGGTAGGAAGGCTGAAAGCCATCTTTTTATTCTAAGTGTCAATATAACCCCAAACTCTAAGTAGGTTTCAAGGTTTAATGATTTTGATGAGTCAGATTTTAGTTTTTTAAAACCCTGAACTAATAGTATTACATTACAAAATACAAGTATTTTGATGTAACATACCTAACACTTGATTAAATTTAGTCATTTACCTGACTGCCCATTTGATAGTGAGTACCTTGAAAGTAGGGATTGTGTTTTATTCATCTTTGGATTTTTAGCATAGGCCACTGGGTATAGCACATGGTCGGTAGAAGCTTGATAAATGTTGAGCTCAATAAATATTCATTATGTTCTTAAATGAAAGAACATAGAGATTTTCTAATTAATTAGCTATTGATTATGTGATTTGTTATACAAAGATGAAAGACAGCATTTAATGCTTGCTTTCTTTCTCCTACATTTCCAGATTTTGTTTTCTATGAAAGAACTAAGAATTTGAAAGAGAATGGCCCTAGTGAGTTTGGGTATGTCTGTCTATGTTTGACCAACCTTGCTCCATGTCACTGGGCACTCCAATGACATTGACCAGGGATATCACAGAAAAATCTGCAGCAGTCCTTGGTGCATTCAGCTCAGGGAGGACACTTCTCCACTTCCTCCAGATCCCTGGATCCTTCCCTAGTATCAGTGTCCTTCGGTTCACAAACTCTTTGACCTTGGCTCAGATGCCACCATTCCATGGAACTCTGCTGCAGTCCATTGCAATGCAGGGTAGACCTGATGCAATAAGTTTCAACACCTAGTTCAAGGCCCTGCCATACCTCCATCAGGCCTTTGGCTGCTCAATCCAGTAGTCAGAATAGGGAGGTGAACATCCTTGTTCTGACTACCTTAATTTCACTCACTTAAAGAGAAGTCAGAAGTGACAAATTCTTGGTTTGAAAATGAGAAAAATTTATTTTAATCCCTTAGAATAGCTTTATTTTGAGTAGTATGGAAATCTGCTTTAAGAATATTGAGAAAAGGGGGCACCTGGGTGGCTCAGTGGGTTAAAGCCTCTGCCTTTCGGCTCAGGTCATGATTCCAGGGTCCTGGGATCGAGCCCCACGTCGGGCTCTCTGCTCAGCGGGGAGCCTGCTTCCTCCTCTCTCTCTGCCTGCCTCTCTGCCTACTTGTGATCTCTGTCTGTCAAATAAATAAAATCTTTAAAAAAAAAAAACTTTCTAAGGTTTAAAAAAAAAAAAAAAGAATATTGAGAAAAGGGGCGCCTGGGTGGCTCAGTTGGTTAGGTGACTGCCTTCGGCTCAGGTCGTGGTCCCAGAGTCCTGGGATAGAGTTCCGCATCAGGCTCCCAGCTCCATGGGGAGTCTGCTTCTCTCTCTGACCTTCTCCCCTCTCATGCTCTCACTCTCTCTCTCAGATAAATAAATAAAATATATATTTAAAAAAAGAATATTGAGAAAAGTTTCAAATTTTGATGTGGTTAGTTCAAGTAGTTTTCTTCCTACACAAAGTCAACTAAAGACATTTCCTTATTGAATCTGCACAAATGCTACAAAAAATGAATAAGAGACAATATTCCTGGTAAAATGGAATTGCAAAGCAGTGAACATAGCTTGTTGTAAATTTTCACAGTAAGTATGAATTTCCATTGATTTAAAAGCCTTGTCTGAGATGACTGACACAGGGGGAAACAACTAGGTTACCTTCATGTTCATCTTACACAATAAATACATATATTATTCAAAATAGTTTAATAGTTAATTGCCTTTTCCTCAATTCCTCCCCTCACCCACCAGAGATCTCATAATGTTCCTTGGTGTAAGTGCTTACACTGACAACCATATATTTCCCTTCTTCAATGAGCTTCCTTCTTCTTCTTCCTTTTTTTTTTTTAAAAGATTTTATTTATTTATTTGACAGACAGAGATCACAAGTAGGCAGAGAGGCAAGCAGAGAGAGGAGGGGAGGAAACAGGCTCCCCACTGAGCAGAGAGCCTGATGTGGGGCTCGATCCCAGGACTCTGAGATCATGATCCAAGCCAAGTCAGAGGCTCAAACCACTGAGCCTGATTCAGGTTTTGGCTGGGCCAGGTGTCAACTGCTGTCCCCTTCATAGGTCTCTCTAACATGGGTTTTGGTTCCAGCCTGTGATAGGCAGCACCCTGGGCTATGCTGGACCCTGAGCTAAGTGCAGGACAGGAAATGTAACCTAAGAAGACAAGCATGGGGGTTTTAAAGTGTTTGTTAGGACTCTCATTTTTTATTTACAGATCCTTTCTCTCTCTCTTTTATACATTTTTTGTATAAGACCTATGACCTTAAGAAGGGAGCCTTCCCATTCCTCTACTTCTTCATTGGAGTAATAACACAGCATGTTTAATTGAAACTGTGCTGTCCAATCCAGTAGCCACTAGTTGGGTGTGCTTATTTAAATTAAACATTTTAGTTAAATAATATTAAAAATTCAGTTCCTCAGGCACATGAGCCATATTTCAAGTACTCAGTGGCCACTACTGTATAGGACATCTCAGATACAAAATATTTCCATCACTGTAGAAAGTTCTATTGGATACCATTGTCCTAAATATTTCAATAAAATAAGGATTTAAAGCAGGGGCTTGGTTACAAGACAATTAGAAGGGAAAGGGAACCAAAGGGTAAGGGGGTGTTACCCAGTGATCAGAAGCTGCTAATACCCCTGGGATGAAGTCCCTGGTCCACACTTTTTACTGATGCTGCTGGAGGTAGTGCTGCCATCGCTGAGTGGGAAACAGTGCCTCCAACACTGACAGAGGCATTACCAGAAGCAGAAGAGCTTCTCTACACCTCCCATTTTAGGAAGATCTCCTGGGAACCTAGCTGGCAAGAGGTTTGGGAAATGTGAAATGTAGTTTTCAGCCTTCTAACCCCAGTGGTAAAGGTAAGATCATAAAAAAGGGTAGTCGGAGAGTCTGAGGATGAATACATAATATTTAGCACATTTGTGTTGTGTAATTTTACTACAATATCTCTGTGTGTGGATTTATCTTTATTTTTCTGGCTCAGGACTCCCCATGCTTCTGAAATCCAAGGATTCTTATCCCTTTTTTTTTTTTTTAAAGATTTTTATTTATTTGGCAGATATCACAAGTGGGCAGAAAGGCAGGCAGAGAGAGAGGGAGAAGCAGGCTCCCTGCTGAGCAGAAAGCCCAATATGGGGCTCCATCCCAGGAACCTGAGATCATGACCTGAGCCAAAGGCAGAGGCTCAACCCACTGAGCCACCCAGGCACCCAGGGATTCTTATCTTTAATTTGGACAAATCACCAGCCTTAGCTTGTGAACACTTCTTCTGCCCTATAATAATGTCTGACTCCACTTTTAATGTTTGGCTATTAAGGAGTTTAAACCACATCCGCTCCTCTTCCCCTTCTGCCTCTCACTTTGCAAGCTCATAAGAAAGCCCGAATGCTCTCTTCTTTGGTACCAGCAGGCAGCTCAAATCATACAGACCCTAGCCTGCTCACTGGAACCCTCACTCCATCTCCTAACCCCCACAAAAATCCCACATTAACCAGATACACAGCTTTGACGTGGAAGGAAAGAAAGGATTTCATTGTTAAAACCAAGCTTGAAAGCCACTGTCACTTTGAATCCCCATCTACCAACAGAGTGTGATGTGCCAAGTATTGTTTTAGGTTTCAGGGGCACAGTAAACAAGACAGACCCGAGACACAGATAATCATTAGATCAGTTATGCTAAAACATAGTGGCAGGTAAGATCTATGAAGATGAGTAAAAGAGTCAGGTGTGATGGTGAGAGGGAAGGTTGCCATTATAGAAAGAGTCACAGAAAAGTCTTTTCTAGGTTGATATCTGAGCAGAAAACTATAAGAAGTGAGGAAGTGACCCACATGGAAATCTGTGGCGAGGTTTTCAGGAAGTAGAAACAGCAACTGCAAAAGTCCAGACAGAATCATGCTTGGCATGTACACAGACCAGCAAGCAGCCTGTGTGGCTGGAACATGAAGATGGGGAGACTGGCAGGGAAGTCAGGGAGGTCCAGGGGCTGGATCATATTGGGACTCTGGACTTTATTCTAATTGTGATGTAGATCCAAAGGAAGGTTGACAAAAGTGATATGATCTGACTTTATAATAGGACAGGTCCCTTTCTACCCTGGGAAGAACTGACCATAGAGTGGAAAGTGGAGTGAAGGTAGGAGGAGGGAGATCCACTGGGACATTGTAGTGTACAGGAGAGCATGAAGGTGACTTGATAGAAGTGAGAGAACTAAAGGAAGGAGAGGGGGTGGCAGAATTTAAGGCTGGATTACATGAGGGATATGAGAGAAAATGGGTTGAGCCAAATGCTACCAAGTATGAACACTGGAGGGAAAAGGTTGGGAGGTTGGGTACCCAGAGTTCTGGGGCTGACTTGTTAAATTTGAGACACCCAAAAGACATCCAGGTAGGCCATGGGTCTATGAGTCTGGGGTTCAGAGGAGAAAAGGAAGTAGGGAGTTCATTTTGGAAGGCTTCAGCATATAGATGGCATTTATATTTATAACTATGCATCAGTTGAGATCTCCCATCTTTAGAGATAGAGAAAAGAGCTAAGGGAGTCTTTGTGAAATCCTAGCTGAGCGTTTAGGAGGAAAAGAGGACCCAGCAAGGGGGGCAGTCAGTAAGGTAGGAGACTCAAGAGAGCAGAGAGTTGGAGTAGCCAAGCAAAGAATGGGATTCATGAAGGAAAGAGTAAGCAACAGAGTCAAGTCTAATGAGAGCTGAGGAAGAAGTGCATAAAGAATGTGCTATTGGATTTCCCAACATGGAGGTCAAGGGTGACCTCAACAAAAGTCTATTTAATGGATGAACAAAAGCATGACAGAAGTGAGTTAAACAGAATGGGAGGGGGGGGATGGACACAATGAACATAGTCTTCCAAGAGCTTTGCTGGAAAGCTCTGTAGCTGGAGGGGAATGTGGGGTCAAGGGAGGGTTTTTTTGGTCTTTAACATCAGAAATATTTCAGCATGTTCATGTGTTGATGTAATGAGCCGTTAGAGAAGATAAAATCCACCGTGGGCACAGGAGTGGGAGGGGAAATACTTGTTGGAACAAAGTCCAGCTGTGGACAAAAGATGGCAGCGGCTCCACTGCACATAGGGGTGGGTGTGGGGGTGCTTCCCTTTTTCAGTAGACAGGACAGTTGCAAGGAAGAACAGTAGAGTCAATGAGTTCAATGTATGTGGAGTGAAAGCATGGGAGATTCTTTTCTGATTTCTTTTCTTATCTAGGTGTAATAGATTCAAGATCATCTTTTGAGAATCAGAAGAGGAACAAGGAAATGGAATTTTGAGAAAAGAGAAGGTGTGAAATAGTTTTCTAAGATTGGGCATAAAAAAAAATTCAGCCAAGTAAATTTGAAGATCTAATTGGCTTTACTAAATGTTTTATAAATTGGGCAGCTTCTCAACTAGCAAGTAGAGGGGAGTTCCTCTGAGCCAAATTAAAGAAAGGTTTTTAAAGACAGAGAGAAGGCACCAAAAAGGAAAGAAATTTCTTAGCAAGAAATGCATTGTTTAGACCAGGTTGTCTTCTAAAGGAGAGCAGAAGGGGGTCTATCAGCAAATTTACTAGTATTGACCAGGAAATTCCATATTAACTTTCTAAAGGTTTCATTTGTGGGAGGTGGAAACTGCAGTTAAGTTAGGTACTATCTTGGTTTACTGACTTGGAGCCTTCACCTAAGTGATGCCATTTTGAGCCTGTGGATTCCTTTTTAGCAAAAGGGAAAATAAATAGACTAGGAAACGAAGTACTGGGGCCCACTGGGACTGTGGTTATAAATGTAAAGCCAAGCAAATCTGATTGGTGGTGAGTGTTTCTGCAGCTATGTCTGGGACCCAAGTGGGCAAGGGATGGGACATAACTAGTACCAGGGTATGGTGTGCAAGTTTGATAAAAGAGCGATCAGAATGAAGGATCACAGAACATGAATCTTCACTTCCCTGCTTGCAGCTTCAAGGGCCTGAGAAACAGCAAAAAGATGACAGGTCAATGGACCCAAAATGGTTGAAGTGCAGATGTCAGAGTGTTAAAAAAGAAAACCACAGTCCCAAAATGGTGTCATTTTGGCAGAGTCCCCAAACTGGGGCTTAGTGCATAATCTAACTGCAGTTTCAACCTCTCCCAAAATGTAATCTTATAGGCCAGTCAGGAATACTTTTGATAGGCATCAGTGAGTCTGCCACACAGACCCTCTTCATTCCCCAAGGAAAGATAAGGTGCTCAGCCTGGTAAGACCCTCTGTTCTTCCCCCTAAGGGAAAGTGACCCTGCCTGGAATAATTCTTCTGCTAATAACTTTTGCTCTAGCCTTCTAGAAAGACCTTCCATTTTGTATATCCCTTTAGAGCTCCCCTTACTTGCCAGATGGGATGCTGTTAACACATGAATTGTTTAAGAAAGCCAATTAGATTGTCAAATTTACTTGGTTGAATTTTTATTATTTAACACAAGGGAAAGGTAAGAGTTGATAGTCAGGGAGTAGAGCTCTCTGGGCCAATTAGACCCTGCTCAAGTTTGGGGTGAGGTATGAGTGAGGGGGCCATCTTACTAGGAGCAGCTCTAAATGTGTCCTTCAATCCTGTCAGACAATATAAAGCCAAGAGCATTCCATGAGATATTCCACTTCATGTTTAAGAAGTCCTCAACCTATTTTATTTGTAATGTAAGCAGGGCTAGATGTGGGGCTCAATCCCAGGACCCTGGGATCATGACCCAAGCCAAAGGCAGAGGCTTTAACCCACTGAGCTACCCAGGCGCCCCTTGTAATTTAAGTCTTGTAGCAAGGCATACTAAAAACAGTTAACAATTGAGCACCTACTACGTGCTGGACATTTGCGTGAACCTGACTGAGGCCATCTTGGACAAATCTGCCTTGATGACCGGCCTGTGACCTGAGGTGTTCTTGAGTACAACATCCCCTCCATCTCATTTAATCACACCCTCAAGTACACCCTGGGAAAACAATGTCCTTGATGTTCTCTGGAGATTCTCAAACATTTCTTCCCAGTAGTTTTCCTTGACTATTCTCTGGCCTCTGGGGCTATAAAAGCAGGTTTTACGAGAGGTGATGTTGTAGAGATCTACGGGTCTGACAGCCGCCCAAGACATGCTTTTGTTTTTTTGGTCCCCTTAATAAACCATTTCTCATCAAACTGGGCTTGCCTTTTCCTTCAGTCTTTTAGCTCCTTTGGTCTTTGGAGGTCATTTTGTATATTCTTTTCATGGAAGAGCCCTGTTTTCAGTCTTTTTTTTAAAATTTTGTTTATTTATTTGACAAACAGATCACAAATAGGCAGAGAGGCAGGCAGAGAGAGGAGGAAGCAGGCTCCCCGCTGAGCAGAGCCCGACTAGGGGCTCTATCCCAGGGCCCCAGGATCACAACCCGAGCCGAAGGCAGAGGCCTTAACCCACTGAGCCACCAGGCACCCCCTGTTTTCAGTCTTTACATGTACTCAAACATTGAATCTTCACAACAATTTCATGAGGTTATTGTCTTCATTTTGCAATTGAGAAAACTGGTAGACAAGATTAACTGGCTTTTCCCAGGTGTGAATTCTTATGAACAAGCCATGATCATTGTTTCCTAGAAGTAGTTTTATAGAGTTGATATGGCACAGAACTATCTCCTTGTATATAGTAGAAAGCAGCTTATGGAAGGGGTAGACTGTTCATTTTGGAGAAAATTATACCAATGAGATAACGATCCTGCACTTTGGAAAATACCATATCCTTCTTAGCATTTGTTTACATTTTAAGAAATGTCCTTTTTGGGGCACCTGGGTGGCTTAGTTGGTTGAGTGTTTGCCTTCGGCTCAGGTCATCATCTCCTGGTCCTGGGATTGAGCCCCATGTCAGGCTCCCGGCTCAGTGGGGAGCCTGTTTCTCCCTCTCCTGCTGCCTCTCCCCCTGTTTGTGATCTCTCTCTCTTTCTCTCAAATGAATAAGTAATATATATATTATTTATTCATATATATATATAAAATGTCCTCTCTGTTGACCTTAGGATTTATGAACTTGATTTTGAATATGTCAGCTTGACAAGTTTGGGTTTGGGCAATCATTTACAAAGAGGGCAGGGACAGCCCCTAGGGGACATCTCAGAAATTTTTTGGTCACTTCAATGACTGAATAGGGAGAGGAATATTGCTGGCATCCATGGGGCTCAGGAAAGCTAGATGTTCTACGAGGCACAGGACTTTCACATAGCTGTGAAACCTACTTAAATTTAAGCATATATTTTTGTCCAGTTTTAGCTGAATTTTTCTAGGAACACACCAAATTTACTAGGACAGCAATTCTTTTTTGAACTGAGGGAAGACTATACTTTGTTTTGATTGGAATTTTACCAAGTTGTTCACTATCCTAGAAAATCCCCACTCTGCCTGTAGTATTTCAGTTGCCAAGGCAACATATAGTATCAGTGTACATATGTGTCAGTTGTATTCATGGTGACATCTCTTTGTCAGACGGTGTTAGAGCAGTCACGCATATTTTTGGAATTTGGCTAAGGGAAAGTTGAATGGGGGATATAGTTACTGATCTACATTTATGTACTTGCAGTTATTTCCACCCATAGTTACTGCTGGCCATCCAGCAGACAAATGACTTGCAGGAATACTGGCCTCTTACCCAGTGATGTGACATGAAGTTGCAGGGCTAGTGAACATTATGTGACATAAAACGTGATATAAATGTAATATATGGAGTCTATCTTTTTCTTCAGGATTTTATTTATTTATCTGACAGAGAGAGAGAGTACACACAAGCAGGGGAAGTGGCAGGCAGAGGGAGAGGGAGAGGGAGAAGCAGGGCTCGATCCCAGGACTCTGGGATCATGGCCTGAATCAAAAGCAGATGCTCAACAGACTGAGCCACCCAGGCAGTCCTATGGAGACTATCTTTGAATGAGGTATTTAGTTAGTTCTGGTAGAGGCAGGGCTTAATATTGTCGGGGCCAAGGGCAGGCTGTACCCAAGTGAGCCCCTTTGGCATATTGATTATTTTCAGTAAAAGTTACTTAGGAAATAGGCAGTACAAGAACACTCAGGCCTTCTTTTGTCCCCTTGAAAGCTGGAAATAAATCTCTCATATGAAAAATACCCTCCTTACACTGAGAAGTAAGATGACATCCTTATCACCAGAGATAGGGACTTTAAAGCTGAGAAAACTGTGGGAATAAACCTGTTACATTTTTAAAAGATTATTTATTTACTTATTTATTTGTTTGAGAGAGAGAGCTCAAGCAGGGGGAGGGGCAGAGGGAGAGAATCTCAAGCAGACTCTGCTGAGCATGGGGCCTATGCTGGGCTCCATGCAGGACTGGATCTCACCACCATGAGATCGTGACCTGAGCAGAAATTGAGTTGGATGCTTAACTGACTGAGCCATCCAGGTGTCCCAACCTTGCTACTTTTTATTGTGATTATCTCAGCCCCACTGCTTAGAATTCCTTGGTAGTGAAAACTCCCAAACATCTGTTTTCTTTATCCTGTCAATTTCTTACAAATTTACTATCTGTTGGTCCAAATGTATAAAAATATATAAAATTTATAAAATTTACTATCTACTGGTCCAAAATGTATACAAACTGGCAATCATTTCCAAGGAGGAAAGGGGCATTGGTCATTTCTTCAGGTCCCAAATTCAATATTGAGGCTTCATGTGCACTTAATACAACTTTGATTTTTTTCCTGTTAATCTGTCTCATGTCAATTTAATTCCTAAACTAGGGAGAATAACACTGGGAAGTGGGGTAGAGAAGGAAATTTCTTTCCCCAACAATATACACAGGCCAGAAGTTAATCTATGATATCAGATAGATGGGTCAGAGTTAATTAATAGAAATATTATGTTATTTCTCTGGATTTGTGATGTTTATGGTATTTGTCAGTTTTTTAAAATTGGTAATTTGTTACTGTTTCTCTATTCTAAATAAGTGTCTCTTTTATGCCCACTTTTATATTCATAATTTCTTATTTTTTTAAGCTTTCCATTTTTATTTGGTCAAACGACATCATAATATTTATTCGGGCCAATCTCTACTCAACACATAAACTATACTTTATTTCTTCCCTTTTAGTATATCTTTATTTATTATATTGTGTTACTTTACATTGTATTACTTAACAAATTAAAAGAACAGGAAAGAAAACATAATAAACTTACTCTTCTTGCCATATCACAGTCAATATTGTTTTAAAAAACATTTTTTGAATGCCTATTCTGTGTAGGCATTATTCTAGGAGATAATCTCATTTAATCCCCAAACATTTTCAAAATCTTTCAAATGGGGTCTCAGGACCCCTTTATGCCTTTTTTACTCTAGTTTTTCTAGTTTTATTGAAAAATAATTGACATACATTACTGTATAAATTAAAGGCATAAAACATGACAGTTTGATTTACATATGTTGTGAAGTGATTACCATAATCCATTCAGCTAACGTCCATCTTCTCATACAGATACAAGAAAAAAAAGAATAAAGGAAAAAATTTTTCTCCTTATAGGAAAGATTGTGTATCTTTTTCTATGAATTTTTGTTTTTGTTTTTTTAGATTCCACATATAAGTGATAGATTGTTAAAGAGATCCTCAAAGACTGAATGTGTTTCAGGCTCCACAAAACTTGCTTGGCCCTAAATAAAAGTTTATCTGAGGATTCTCACTCCTAATTTTCTGTTGCTACCACCTCATCTCTACCCCAAACCTGCCTCACTGCCACAGTTAGCCATTTCATTAATTTCTGATTTCCTCTTTCTGTGATTCTTTTTTGCAAAATTAAGCAAATACAAATATATACACATATGTATTCCTTTTTTTTTAAGAGAGAGGGAGAGAGTGAGCAAGGGGGTAGAGGGAAAAGGAGAGAGAATCTTAAGCAGGCTCCATGCTCAGTGTGCAGCCCAATGTGGGGCTCAATCTCACAACCCTGAGATCACAACCTGAGTGAAAATCAAGAGTCAGATGCTTAATTGACTAAGCCACCCAGGTGCCCCCACATGTATTCTTTTTTTTTTTTTAAGATTTTATTTATTTATTTGACAAAGAGACTCAGTGAGAGAGGGAACACAAGCAGGGGAGTGGGAGAAGTAGAAGAAGGCTTTCCTACGTGTGGGGCTCAATCCCAGGATGCTGGGATCATGACCTGAGCTGAAGGCAGATGCTTAAAGACTGAACCACCCAGGCACTACCCCACTCCCATATGCACTCCTGTTTAATCTTTTATTTTACACCAAAGGTGGTGTGCTGATGTTCATTATTCTTATAATTTCTTTAAGTTGTCAAATCCATCATATTTTCACTTGATTTTCTGGATCTTTACTAATTGTCATCAAAGGTTTTTTCCACTTTCAGGTTATAAAGAAATTGTCTCATTATTTTCTCTAGTACTTTTAGTTTCCAATTTTTTAAATGA
The DNA here is from genome assembly GCA_003697995.1 of Taxidea taxus jeffersonii. Taxonomy (NCBI): domain Eukaryota; kingdom Metazoa; phylum Chordata; class Mammalia; order Carnivora; family Mustelidae; genus Taxidea; species Taxidea taxus. The sequence goes on along the minus strand of ML105645.1, from coordinate 35,292 downwards.
TATACACCATGAAGTACATATCCAATTTTATCTGTTTTCAAATGGCTGTCCAATCTCCATCTCTTTCCCCAACAGACTAAGATGTCAGCATACACTAATATTTGTACGTACTCGCTCTATTTGTAGATTGATTCTGAACATGTTGCTCCATTGATCTATTTGTCTGTTCATGTACCAATACCACATTGCTTTAATATCTGGTAGAGGCTGGCTGTTCCCTCAGTCTGCCATTCTGGTTGTTTATTTCATCATAAAAACTTGAGAATCAACCTGTCTAGCCTCAGAAAATATTGGGGTTTTAAGATCAAGATTGTGTTAAATTTTACACATGAACTTGGAGAAAACTGACATCTCTGTGATAGAGACATCCTATCCAAAGAGAAGGGATTTCTTGCATTTGTTCAAGTCTACTTTTGTATTTTCAGAAATGTCTTATAATATTCTCCATGTAGGTTTTTGTACACATTTTGAGTTTATTCCTAAGCACTCTTTTCTGCTGTTATTGTAATTAGTGTCTCTATCTTCTAGTTTGTCATTGTAAATACAAAGGTTATTTTTTGTTTGTTAATTTTATATCCTAATCCTATACAGAATTCTCTGTAGTTTGAATTTAAGACTTGATTCTATCAGGTATGCTATCATGTCATATGACCTACAAACAAAATTATTTTCCAATTCTTTTCTTTTCCAATTCTTATGGCTCTAATTTTTTTTTTCCTCTTGAGCCCTAATTATTTTCTCCAGATTCAAGAGTGATGGGTGAAATGATGGACAGAGAGGTCTTTAGGGAGCGGGGAGAGACTGTGATTTAGAGTAATGGAAGAGTCTTTGACAAAAGCGGGAGAGGCACATTTCTGCAGAGGAGGTGGTAGAGTTTGAGACTTTGGCTTGTCACTCTTCTCTGGAGAGAGGGATCAGGAAATAACTAGGGCTGGGAATGAAGGAAGAATGTAGCAGCACCCACTCTGCAGCTCTGGAGAGCACGCCAAGCTTCGCATAGAACCAAGCCCACCTGGAACTAGTCTGGGTCTTGGGTTTGGTAGTAAGACCAGGGACAATTCGTTCACAGTTTGCTGCAGATAAATGAATAAGCAGATGCTTCTGGAGACCATTATTCTGTGGTAATTAGGTAAATATTAAGAATCCTTATAAATTATAAAATCAAAGCTCCTTGCCCTCAAGGAATCATTTTATTCACTATCAATGGTTTTGCATTTTAGCGACACCTGGGAATCCTTACGAAAATACCAATTCCAGGTTTCATCTCCTGGAGTTTAATTTGACTGGGGATGGAGCTTCAGCATAACTGCAGTGTTTGAAGATTCCCAGGTGGTTCTAACGCTTGACCAAAGTTGAGAGCCCTACGCCTACACCACAGACGTGTGGATGAATTATTATCTGTGTCTGCTTCACTGCCGAGAGGCAGCAAGTTAGCCCAGGTGTCCCTGGAGGGGTATCGCTTTCTTTTTTTTTTTTAGATTTTATTTTTTTATTTATTTGTTAGAGAGAGAGCGAGCACAGGCAGACAGAGGCAGAGGGAGAAGCAGGCTCCCTGCCGAGCAAGGAGCCCGATGTGGGTCTCGATCCCAGGACTCTGGGATCATGACCTGAGCGGAAGGCAGCTGCTTAACCAACTGAGCCACCCAGGCATCCCCTGGAGGGGGTATCGCTTTCTCAATTCAAACTGGAGTGCTGTGTAGGCAGAAGCCTGGAGCCCAGCCCCTGCATTTTACAATTCAGATTCTGCTGATTTTTACTCAGTCCTCCTGTGTGCCTGGATAGGGCTAAGCACTTCTGCAAATTTGGACCGCCTGAGGCTTAACCAGGTGAAATGACTTTCACTTTGTTTTTTCTATTGTGATCACTGCTGTAACCGCAGAACCTAGAATAGAGCCTGGCACATAGTAGGCTCTTGATAAATATATATCTTTTGAATTAATTTTCTTATGCGTCTGCGGTAGGAGATGGCTCACGGTACCGAGCGCATCCTCCATCCAGATCCTCCATCCAGTTCCACCTTTCCAATCACGGAGACCTGCCCTAATAAGGTAGTACCGAGAATTGGCTTCGGGTCACGTGAAGCCAGCGACGCCAACCCCAGGAGGCACCCATTGCGCATGCGCACAGCTTCTGTCCGGGTTTCTTTTTTTTTTTTTTTTTTTTTTAAGATTTATTAAAGAGATCACAAGTAGGCAGAGAGGCAAGCAGAGAAAGAGGAAGGGAAGCAGGCTTCCTGCTCAGCAGAGAGCTGGATGCGGGGCTCGATCCCAGGACCCTGAGATCATGACCCGAGCCGAAAGCACAGGCTTTAACCCACTGAGCCACCCAGGCACCCCTTTGCCCAGGTTTCTTGAGGAGCGGGCACTAGCTCAGCGGCCTCGCTTACTCCCTGACTCCGCCCTGCTCACTCTTAGAGGGCGGGGCGTAGGCCGGGCTGGGAGAAGAGGCGGGGTGGCGGCTGCGCGCGTGCGCGGAAGAGAGCTGAGGGGCGGGGGCGCTGCTGCGGCCTGGGTTGAGCGATTTTAGACGAGATGCAGGTAAAGAACCTGGGGGTCCGAGTCCTGGAGTCCACCGCAGCTCGTTTGCCCCACTGGGTCTGTGGCAGCGACGGACCGTCTGGTCTGCGACTGTGCTAAGCGCCGGGCGCCACCGGCACGCGAAATACCACGCGAGTCTAGGCCCAGCGCAGGCGCGGTGCGAGAGGGCGGGCGTGGTCCGGCCAGGACCTGCGGGCTGGGTCTCCCCACCGCCGTGTCTCTCCTCCCAAATCTGGCTTTGGGGGCCACCCGTCCTTAAGGTCGGATCTCTTGAAGGCTGTGAAGGACTCGCAGCATCCCACCTGACAGAGTTACTTCCTATTCCTTAATTATCTTAGCTCCTGGGCAGGTGTGTTATGGGCACGTTGTGTGGCTGTGGAAGCTGAGGCTCGAGAAAGGGAAGGGTCCCGCCTGGACGTCCCATAACGTAGAACATTGGCGGAACCTGTGTTCCTGACTACACTTAGAGCTGGGTGAGGGTTTAGTTGCATACTTAACCCCCAGCGTTGATGTTCAGGTAGAGGTGCACTACCTCTGATTCTGTGGCTCCCAAAGCTCATCCCTAGGATCCCTCTCTTAGTTACTTTATGTCTTAAAATAGGTAAAACCAAACCCCCTAGTTTTGTCCCCCTTTTTTGGTCTCAGTAATTTTCTAATGGAATTGGACTAAAAGTGAAAGAAAATGAAGATATCATGGGAATTAACAAAAACTTGTGACAACTAAATTCTGTCACTGTCAGAGGACGCTCTGTCAAAGTCATTCTGCTTTCCAGACCTCACTGTGGTCCAGAATTCTGATTAAATCGTCTCTGGCTAAGTGGCCAATGAGAAATGGAGTTAGTGGACCTTTGCTTGGAGTATTAGGCATTGGCAGCTGGAGAGGATAAGCATCTACAATACATTGTGTCTTCCAGAAGCCGGACACTCTTAAATCGTGTAGAGGAAGCCCCAGGGCTGCCTTGGTCTCCTTTGTATTCTCTGTCCTTCAGGACCCTGCTTTGAAATGTCATCTCTGCAAAGGTCTTCCCTGAGCACCCTGTTGAAGGGATTCTGTTCATTTTCCTTTGTTATATCTCAGCAAGACAGTGACATGGAGTTCGGGCTGGAGCCTGGCTGTCCTAGTGCCCTTTCCACGGCGCTCCTTGATTTCTTATTCCAAACCAGGTCCATTAGCATGCTGTGTTCCTGCCAGGCTGTGCAAAACCAGTGTTTGGCTAGCTGGTTTCGGGAGCTAGAGCCCACTTTGACATTTATCCTTCTGACATTTGATCCTGGTAAATTTGACTTGTTCTAGGATGGCACTGTCTTCATAAATGTCATGCCTCTCCTTGGTTGTGAGGATTAACTAAGTAGGTACAGGGTATACAGTAGGTATACCTATACCTATACAGTAGGTATAGGGCTTCAAAGAGTGCCCAGCACCCAGTACTCAGTAAGTGTTAGACATTGAGAGCTATCCCTCGGGGTCTCAGTTCTCCTTCTCAGGTTTGGATCATTAGAGAATTTGTCAGACCAGTTTCAGGCTCTCCTTCTGATTCTGCTGCAGCCACTTAGAACTTTGAGATACTCTTGTCTCTGCTCTTGGGCTGTTTGGACTTGCTGGTCACTTTGCCTGGAAAGTAATTTCGTAAGTTCTCATTCCTCATGTCTGGTTCCTTCTCGGCTTCCAGTGGTGATAAAATATCCACTTCTGAGAGAATATCCTTGCCTATGCTTGGAATGAAGACCCCTGTAACTCTCTAGGTCAGCAGCCTGTTGAACATCGCACTTGCCACAAGTACTTAGTATCTGTTGAATGAATCAATCTGAGTCATTAATAAACATATCAAATAGAAGCCAGGTTAGAGCCTTGCGGTGAGCATTGATGCCGATTTGCACATTATATCCCGATTTTTACCCAAGACTAGTTCTTGGGTGTGTGTCCTATGTGGGGAGGGTGATGTGAAGTGGAGAACAGGAAAAGAATAGGGGCTGTGGATCTTTTGAGGCTTTCTCAGAAATAGGCCACAGAATAATTTAGTTTGCATTCCTCTGCCTACCACCTTTCCCATTCAACCCTTTCCCCAGCATGGCACCCTTCATAGTGGACTTGGCACTCAGCATATTCTTGGTTTACTTCTGCTAGGACCCCAATGCAGATACTGAGTGGAATGACATCTTACGCAAAAAGGGCATCTTGCCCTCAAAGGAAAGTTTGAAAGATTTGGAAAGGAAGGCAGAAGAAGAAGAGCAGCAAGTCCTTCAGCAGTCAATTGGTAAGATTGCTTATATTCTTTAAGGTTTGTTTCTCTTTGGGTTAAGAAACAACTTTCTACACCTCTAACTGCTTTGGTAAAAGGATGCTCTGAGCAGGAATTGGGAATCAGGGACTGGAGTGCTGGGATGAATACTATTTCTGGGACCTCAAGGGAGTCACAGGCTGTCTCGAACCTTCAACTTCCTGGACTGTAGAATTTCCACAATTTCTTGTCTGTGTCAGATGAGCACATGATAATCCTGAAGAAAATATTTCTGAGTCTTGACTTAATGCCCCATTGATCACAGGGGCAAGTATTTTTGTCTTCCTACATGTTAGAACTAATTTAGAGATGGATTCACTAGAAAGCATTTATGCAGTGAATGTTTATTGAAAGATGACTGTTTGCCAGGTGTTATACTGAGCTTTGGGGCTTTAGCTGTGTATAGGCCAGACAAAAATCCCTGTCCTTATAGGACTTACATTCTAGTGAAAGAGACAAGCAATAAACAATACATAAGTAAATATAGGAAAATAAGGCTGGGAAATGGCCTAGAAAGGGTGGAGGAAGGGTGATTATAACTTAAGAGTCAGAGCCTCACTAGGAGTGACATTTGAGTAGATGTGAGGGAGTTGAATTGAGCTACTTAAGTGAGTGAAGAGCATGTTGGAGAATCAGCCAGGAAGTCAGTATGACTATGAAGGAGCAGTAAGTTCAGAGAGGCAACTAAGGGTCAAACCACTGAGGACCTTGCTTCTTTTAACAAAGGCTTTGGCTTTTATGTCTAGTTGGGTGAAAGTCACTGGAGGTTTGAACAGAGAACTGATATGTTGACAGCACCCTCCTGCTGCTGTCTTTCCAAGTATGGAAGATGGGGAGCAAGTCAGGAAGTAGGGAGATTAGTCTGGAAACTGCTGCAGTAATTCAGGCAAGAACTACCATTGGCTTAGCTGCCTGCATGGAGTTGGTGGAAGGGGTGAGAAGTGGTCAGATCTGGAAATAATATGAAGGTAGGACCACAGGATTTGCTGGTGGATCCTGTGAGGAGTGTGAGAAAAAGTAAGTGAAGGATGCCTGTCAGGCTTTGGGCTTGAGCAGCCTGAAGGGATGGCGTTACCACCAGCCAAGATGATGAAGGCTTGGTGAGCAGCAGTTTGGAGCTAGGATCAGGCACTCTATTTGGGACATAGAAACACTGAAATTGTTATTAGTCGAGTAGAGACGGCAAGTAGGCAGTTGGCTATCATTTTCTCTAAATAAGAGAAATATGGGCTGGAGGTATAAAGACTGCATGCGATGCTATCACCAAAAGAGTGGACATAGATTTAAAAAAAGGAGTCAAAAGGATAAAAAAGGAGTCAAATCAGCAAAGGTCCAAAGGAGGAGCAGCCATAGAGGTAGGAAGAGAGAAGGCATCCTATCCTGGAAGCCAGAGGAGGACCATCTTTCAAAGAGGAGGCAATGCTAGGTTGGATCAGTGCTGCTCATTGGTTAGGAAGTGGAGGTCATTGTTGACCTGCTAAGAGCAGTTTGTATAGTTATAGAATTGGGGTTGGGAGACAAAAATCTGATTTGACGTCAAGAAACAAGAATATTTATGGCAATAAAAACCAAGCCGAGATTGTATAGCAGTTGGTTAAAAGAAAAGAGCTGCCTGCCTCTCACAAGAGAAGACCCAAGACAATAATCCTGTAACTCTAGGAAGAGTCTTTTGGGGACACCCCTGTTCTTAGAGATAGAACTGTTAAAACAGCAGTCCATGGTGTATGTGCTTGAAGAGCAAACCCGGTGAGTTCGGGCAAATACAACTCTCTTGTTTTATAAACTTGGGAAACTTCTCATTCATATCCTTAACATGTGGCACTGGGAGGGTCAGTCTTGCTGCATTTGGTCAACATGGTTCTATCTTTTTAAAATACCCTCAAGTTCTTACTGACTAGTGTTAGACCTTCAGTATTTTTTATTTTGGTTTGGTGAATGAGTTTTATTTTGGCTTGGTGTTGCATGCACATCTTTAGGAGAAAAATGAAGGAGGGAAAACAAAATGCAAGTTTGTTCATCTTTTAACGGTTTTTGGTTTTTGCTAACTTAACTACATTCAGTGAAAACATATGAAGATATGACTTTGGAAGAGCTGGAGAATAATGAAGACGAATTTAATGAGGAAGATGAACGTGCTATTGAAATGTACAGGTTAGTGCCCCCCCCCTCCACCGCCCTGCCCGTAGAGGGACTCTTTGGTTTTCTGTGTGGCACTAAAATGTGTGTCTTTTGAAAAGTTAATTTTCTGACCTAGATAACTATCAGAAAGGGCTATAATTAAGTAGTAATACTGCAGATCTTGGTGAACTCATCTTAGACTTTTGCCACATGGCAGGTAAGTAAACCTGTATCTTTATAAAGGTTGCTGTCTGAAAGGTGTGTGTGTATGTGTAGGGTGTACGTGTAAGAGGTTTCTCTCTGTGCTGTGCAGGCAGCAAAGACTGGCTGAATGGAAAGCAACTCAACTGAAGAATAAATTTGGAGAAGTTTTGGAGATCTCAGGAAAAGATTATGTTCAAGAAGTTACCAAAGCCGGCAAGGGCTTGTGGGTAATCTTGCACCTTTACAAACAAGGGTGAGCTGATCTTATGCACTGTCTTTAAATGTTAATTTGAGTTTATGTCTTGGACATCTTGGGCTTAATCCACATTAGAGGCTTGTTGTTTTGTTTTTTTTTTAATAGTGATGTGCTTTGCTGCTGATTTGCCCAAACCTAATGCCTAATTTTTGTCTTCAGGCTTTAAAATTAATATTTGTGACTAAAAAGAATGCCTTTGTTATATTGTAGCAATGGAGATCACTTTTACTGAAAAAGAGTTCCTTATTTATCCTTCTAGAGAAACTCTGGCATTTCAAAATTCCATGTAGTGAATCATTCTCATAGATGTCGGGGGTGACCTTTGTAATAATTGTTCTAGGCAAGTGATGCAGTGGCCCTCCACTGCTTCTCAGCTCCAGCCATATTCTTCTACTGTACTTGTGTAGAAGTTTTTTAATTTTTATTTTTTATAGAAGTTTTTTTAAAGCAGGAAGTGCTTTCTGACCTTTTTCACACCTTCTGAGTCTTGAATATTCTCTCATATAGATGGGCAAAACAATTCTCTTTCACATTGAAGCTGTTTTCCTGACTTACTGAGTCAAATTAAATTGGATTTTGGATTTTGAGTTCTTCATTTTCCCTGAACCTATTAGAAAGTTTTTTCAAAAAAATGTTAATTCATCTTGGCTGGAGTAGCAGAATCGCTTGTGAAGCTATTAAGAGGGTTTACTTAGGTAGAAGGGTAGTTGAGCATTGCCCTGTATAAATGCAGAATCACAGTTGCCCCTGTTTCTGTTTTATAGAGTTCCTTTCTTACCATTGTTTCCCATTTCTGTTTTACAGAATTCCCCTCTGTGCCCTCATAAATCAGCACTTCAGTGGACTTGCCAGGAAGTTTCCTGATGTCAAATTTATTAAAGCCATTTCAACAACCTGCATACCCAATTATCCTGATAGGAATCTGCCTACAATATTTGTGTACCTTGAAGGTGATATCAAGGCTCAGTTTATTGGACCTCTGGTGTTTGGTGGCATGAACCTGACAATAGATGGTAAGGGCCTCTTTGAGATGGTCCAGGGCACGTGAGCAATGACAAGTGTGTGTTAGAGATGATGAGGGGATGGTTTTGTTGCAGAGATGTGTGTTGTGATGATTTGTGAAAGTCACCTTGCCCCATGTGACTGACTGCTAAAAGGCAAGAAGCGCATTTGATCTTTCATTAAAGGAGTCATTCAGTGTTGGGAGAGGGTGGTGGGGTTACATTATATGTTTAAATAAAAATTTAAAAAAATAGTCATTCAGGGCAGTAATAACTGGGCTCTAATAATTCTGTTAAAAGAGGGCACACTGGATTTTAAAGTATGTATATTTAATATTAATGTCTATTTTCTTTGTCCCTGTAGTTGGGTACGTTTTGAGTTACAATTCAAGTTCTCAGCATTCGTTTTTTGTTTTATGCACATGAATAGGGCTTCTGGGTGGCTCAGTTGGTTAGGCATCTGCCTTTGGCTCAGGTCATGGTCCTGGGGTCCTGGGGTCGAGCCCCACATCAGGCTCCCAGTTCAGTGGGGAGTCTACTTCTTCCTCTCAATCCGCCCCTCCCCCATAAATAAAATCTTTTAAAAAAGGAAAAAAAATTCACAGGAACATACTTTGATAGATATTTATATATATGTGTATTTGTATGTATACATATATATATTGAGAGAGAAAGAGGGACTATATATATATATACCTATGGGAATATTTTCTCAGTTGAATATCTTAGTAGCTTTTAAGTTAAATTAAAAGTTTGAGTTCTGCCTCTTAACTCCTGAAGGATGTGTTGTTTTATTCCTTTCTACCTGTTACATGGAGTGTCAAAATATGTACACACACATAACGTGAAAGAGAGAACCTGAGGCCTGATGGCATCCTCCTAAGTCACTCACTATTGAAATAATCTGTCCACCTGTGCTTTAAAAACATATGTTAAAATATGACTTTATATACTGTTTTATATAACTACATAAGATACTCACCAGGGATAAGTATGTGCACATAGAGAAACACACGTTATAATAGTTATGCATTATTCCAATGTTCAAAGGCATACTGCATTTCAAACGAAGTATATGTTTGCATCTTACTCTGCTCTTTTGAATGTACCATGAGGGGAAAGATGGTTGTAGGATAGGAGGTCCTGTCTATTTCTAGAAAGTCTTATCTGAGGATTAGTGAACTTATAAAATAATGATTACTGCGTGTAAGTGGACAATAACATTAATACATAAACCAATACATGTGAATGGTGGATCTAAATATATTCTTGAGTCAAGAATCAGAATTAAGGTTTTTCTCTCTTTTCTTTTTTTTTTTTTTTTAAGAAATCTGTCAAATTTTCATAACATTCAATGGAGGTAGAGAGCTTTAAATACTGGTGTTACTGGCCTCCATGGAGCACTTTAAATTAATATGACTTAAATAAAATTGGTCGTCACATCTTAATGGAAGTACCTAATTAGCAGAGTATCTCTTAAACCAGGCTGTTCACTGTAGAGTGTCTCATATAGTCCTTAGTTCTGCCTGGAGTCTTCTGCAGTTGAAAAGACATCCCTTGATTTCACTTCACAAGGTCTCACAGCCATGTGAAGTTTCATTGATTATAAGAGAGTGAAATACAGGAACCAAGGTTTTAGTCACTGGTTCTTTATTTTCTTGGTACTGTATTTATTACTTGGTGCAAATGTATAAGTTCTAGGATGTCATCATACATTTATCCTTTGACTCTAATAGATTGAGATGCTGAACATGAGGCCTAAGAATTTTCTTGTGTTAACTAAAATTAGATTTAATGGTTGGATTGCCAGCAGGAGTGTGAAAAGTATTTCCTTTAAATGTTTCATCCTGATCTTTCCTGGGAAATTGTTTGCAAGTCAAGAAACTGTAGTCACTAGAAGACAGGTTTAGTCTTTGTTTTTTATTTTAGTTGCCATAATTCAAATATATATATAGTATCTCATTTGATCTCCTCTTCTGAAAAAGTGTAAGTATTTTGTTTTCCTTCTTAAAGGTCTGATTTTTTGCTTTCATTCTAGATATCTTATAATTACAGCACTAAAATTATCATCAAATGTTATTGCATAGTTTCTACTTAAAAAAAAAACTGGCTTAATGGGCTTGAGGGTAAGGGTCCCATGTTGACTGCCTTAGGTAATTTGGTTTTTCTTTATCACATAGAGTTGGAGTGGAAACTGTCAGAGTCTGGAGCAATCAAGACAGACTTGGAGGAAAACCCTAAGAAACCAATTGAAGATGCTTTGCTATCCTCAGTGCGGTGCTCCATCCCCACAAGAAGGGATAGCGATTCTGAGGATGACTAAGACTATGGCCTCGGTAATGTGCCAGACTTCCTTGATGTGACAAATCCTCTGGATTTTTTTAAAAAGGAAAAAGTAGAAATGCTTTTTTGGCTTTTAGCCTTTTTATAATTATGTTTCACATCTCATAGATCTCAGAAATCATCATTGCTGGGAGTCCTATTTTATCTCTTAGAACTCACTTTTTAAATTAATAAACTTTCCTTAAAAAAAAATAAAAACTAGCTATTGGTATGGCAGATGTCTATGTTTTCCTCACTTATATTTTAAGCTATAAAACTGTCTGTTCACCATTTGTCCACATATAACTGCATAAGAGGGAAGGTGGAGTTTTTAAAATAATGTGACTAAGTTTACAATGGAAAAATTGCAAACTAAGCCTTTTAGTTACATTATCATTTATTTTTATTTTGTAAGGATGGCAACAGAATTATTAGAGGAATGATTGATAGGAAAAATCTTAGTATTGGTCCTATTTAGGAGAAATAGGCAGTGATTTTTATAAAACATTGTCTTTTCTAAGCAGTAACTGAAAGATTCCAGTTTATTGCCATTTTTGGTTAAGTGTTTTTTCCTAGTCAGAATAGTTTTTGTCTCAGACTGTTGAGATACAGTAAAAGGCCACCTTAAATTCTTTTTTGTAAACAGATAATAAACACATAAGCTGTATCTCAATTAGAAAGCATCAAGGTATTTTCTGAACTAGAATCCTCTTAGCGCTTAACACTTCTTCTCAAATTGACATTAACAGGAAAATTGGGGAAATATTCCCTAATGTTTATGTTGAATGGTGTAGTATTTAATGTGGGTTTGAGTCTTAAAAACATGAATTATAGACGGCCTTGAGTTCCTTCAGGTTATATTAGAAAATTTAGTTTTGCTATAATTCAAAGAGTAACAAACAGCTGTGATCCACTTTACCTGTCAGAAGTGTCTGTGTTAGTGAATATTTGTTTTTCTACATACATGAGAGCCAGCACTGCTTTTAAAAATGTACCCTGCGTAACATTTTTCTTTGAAGGATTTTTCGTGATTTTTTTAAAATATTTTTTTTTATTTTTTAATAAACATATAATGTATTATTGGCCCCAGGGGTGCAGGTCTGTGAATCACCAGGCTTTTTCATGAACTTTTAATTGCAGGTTGATATACGTGTAGTCAATTCTGTCACTCACATGCTAGTTCCATGGGTTTTGTGGGAGAGAGCTGCCTTCTTTGATTTCCTCTTGTTAGCTGACATTAAAATGAAATGCTGTGGGAAGAATAAAGGTGAAAAGCTTGAGTGCTGCCTTTGCCTGAGAACTGCAGTGCGCAACGGCTCTCAAGAGAACAGTGCTTGAGCTGGTTGGGGGCACTGTGTCCACCACGATGGAAAACAGGAGCCCATGCAGGATATAGTTCTCAATATTCACTATGCCACTTTGATCTGTATAAGTATGAAAACTGCCTCATCATCTTGCCTTCCTGCTGGGCTGAGGCTCGTAGTGTGAGCTCAGCGCTCGCTCGGGTGCCTCCAGTCGTGGCTGGTGAGCCCTGGCTGGCCACAGGACACCCAGGTCCCAGGCAGCCGTTTGGTCATGCTGACTGAACTTGATTTAAATAGGAACTTCTCTCTCTTAAAATCAGTATTGTGATTTAGAACCTGACCTGCAGATTTCTGTAAGTTAATTTTGGGAGGCCTTGCCATAATACTTACCACTTATTTTCTATTTGTGATGTGCATTTGTGATGTGACAGAGGTGATACAGTTTGATGCTTAAGCACTGAGTTCATTTAATTCCACAGCAGAAACACATAGTGCTCAGGGAGAGCAAACAAGGATACCTAGAATCTGTCTTCCAGTGTTCAGAGGAAAGGATTATGGGAAAGGGGGTTAAACAAATGCTAGGTAGCCCTTTCTTAAGTGACTGGCCAGAAATGGTTCTGGAAGGTTGGGGTGATAATTGGGAGAAGTAAAGTGGAGTAAGACTATATAATTAAATACAATTGATTCTTCCTTATTTTCCTTATTTCTAGAGAAAGGAAAGGATGTAGGTGAGCTGTATACACCTATCTCATTGCAAGCCTAAATTTATACCCTCAGTCCCCAAGGTTGCAGAGCATTGCTTCGGCAGGGGTCTGCCACACAGTTTCCAGGGTTGGGAGCTCACAAGTACTTCCGAAAAGTTGTACTGCATAGGAAAGGCACTTTAGGAGAGTTATGAAAGGAAGGTTAAGAAGGGTGTCCTCTGTCACTGGTGCCTAAATTTCTTTTGTCATTTGTTACCTCCAACTTTAGATTCAGTTTTCTTATGTAATGAGACCAGATTTTGACAAAGTGCTTTTCAAGTGTGACAGGCCAAATGCATTGTAACTGTGTTGCCTGCTTTAGAAATCTGTTCCTATGAAATGATTTTTGTCCTGCTTATGGAAACTGGTTGTTACTCATAAATATACCCTTTCTGGCATGGGGCTTTCAACATGCATTTTTGATACTGTTTACATTCATACGGCAGATGGTCCAGGCTTTCTGCCTCCTGCATGCTGACCCCCTCCCACCACAACTCAGTGACCTCCACAGGAGACCTTGTCACTTGCATGCTATTAGGAATCCCCGTGGCTTCCAGTCTTACCACTGGAATAAGTCTAAGGCAGTCTTACCATACCTGCAGAGTGGTCTGTCTTCTCCTTTTGTTCCATTGAGTCTCCATTGAAGATGTGTCTGCCTGTGCTTTTGACCTTATTCTCTCCCACATTCCTTAGGAATTTTTTTCTGGTAAATTATCATCTTGATTTCAGTCTCTCCCTTGATGAGGAGTCTCAGACAGTGAAAATGTTTAGGTTCTGTGGCAGAGACTACTACTTGCCTATCACGGATCCAGGATTCTCCAGTTCTCCCAGCAGCGATGGGATCAGCTAAAAGATTAAACTTCTAGCCTCCCTGGAGGTACGGATTGCCAGACGTAAGGTGGGCAGAAGTTGGCTGGACAAGCTTCGTCAGACTGACAGACAACTGGCATGTGCCCTTTTTGGACTTAACCCCCTTCTACTTTCTGACAAAAGTGTAGATGTGATTGCAGCCTACTTGGGCTATCTTTATAGAGGTATCTTTATAGAGGCAAAGCTGGAAGCATAATATTCCTGATGACACTGTAGAGTAACTATAAGCCAGCTTTTAATCGGCTTCCCTGGATTTCTGTTACTGGAAAAGAAGTAACTTCCATCTTGGTCTCTGTTAGTAGCAGCTGACAAGTTTCTTGATAAAGTCACCTGCCCATTGCCAAAAGAAACCTCAGCCATTCTAGCTTTCTACTCCTCACCACTTTCATATTGCTTGACAAAACAGAAGTGCAGTCTAGATTTCCTGCCTCTGCTTCATCAGTGTTGCCTTTCAGTAATGTCATGAATTAGACTTTAGGACTACATTTCCAATCTGTGAAAGACTAGATACTCTGAACAACTCACCTGATAATAACTCAAAATGCTGGATAAAAGGTTTTTTTAATGTTGTTAAATTGTCACCAACTGACAAGAAAGAAAAGCATCCTCAAAGGTCCAAAGCAATTTGAATTCTCATGCTTTGTGTGGTTTAAAAACTCAGACCGAGTTCTTAAAGTGGTGCTAGGTTGGTTATACCCCTAAGCTCATGGCTAAAAGGAACTGCATACCCATGCTATAAGAACACAACTTAATTTATTCCTCAAACATTCCTTACAAATAAAGCTCCAAAGGAACGTGAGCTCATAGTCCTAAATCACAAAATCACAGGTTGCCTCAAAATAAGGTATCCTGAAGGAAAGTCAGCGGAAAACAATACTTGCAAAGACTTGCAAAGACTTTGGATGGTGGAATTTCAGATATAAGATGAATACTTTTTTAAAAAGATTTTATTTCTTTATTAGAGTGTGGTTGGGGGGTAGGGGCAGGAGGAGAAGCAGGCTCCCTGCTGAGCAGGGAGCCCAGTGCAGGGCTCTGTCCCAGGACCCTGGGGTCATGACCTGAGCTGAAGGCAGATGCTTAACTGAATGAGCCACCCAGGCACCCCAAGATGAATACATTTAGTACGTATTTAATAAAACTAAAGAAAAAGAGTTCCATATATAAAAATAAACCCCATGTCAACCAGTGGGAGAGAGAGTGAATTGGAAATTAGAGCCAAATAATTACCCAGTAGATAACACACAGGGATAAGTAGGCAGAAATGTAAAAATTAGGAAAGAAATGTGGAGAGACTGAGAAAGTTTGACATGTGTCTTGGAGTTTTAGAAGGAAAGAATTGGAAATTGGCAATATTTGAAAAGATAAAGACAGGTTTTCTAGAACCAGTAAAAGATACCAACCTTCAGAAAGCTTTGCAAATCCCAGGTGAGTTACGTATAATAAATCTGCACTTCTGTGTGTGTATATATGTATATATGTGTACACACACACACACATATATGTAAAACTGCAGCATATCAGAGACATTTGTACAAGCAGTCAGTGAGAACAGTCATATTATCCACATCAGAGTAACTGTACGACCGACTGACTTCCCAGCAGGAAGGAAAGCAAAAAAGAGTGGTAGTATCATCAGTGGGTGAAGAAAAAACAAAAACTACTAACCAAGAATTAATACCCAGCAAAGCTGTATTTTGGGAAAGAGGATGAAATTTCTGACAGAATGAGCAAGTTTGTCACCAATAGACTCTCACTAAAGGAAGTTTAGAAGATGAAAAGTTCAGGGGCACCTGGATGACCCAGTTGCTTGGTTAACAATCTCAGGATCATGGGATCGAGCCCTATGTTGGGCTCTGCACTCATCACAGATTCTGCTTGAGATTCTGTCTCCCTCTGCCCCTCCCTGCCCCCTGTACTGTCTCTCTCAAAAAAAGAAAAAAACAGGGCTCCTGGGTGGCTCAGTGGGTTAAGCCTCTGCCTTCGGCTCAGGTCATGATCCCAAGGTCCTGGGATCGAGCCCCGCATTGGGCTCTCTGCTGAGCAGGGAGCCTGCTTCCTCCTCTCTCTCTCTGCCTGCCTCTCTGCCTACTTGTGATCTCTGTCTGTCAAATAAATAAATAAAATCTTTAAAAAAAAAAAAAAAAGAAAAAAACAAAATGATGCCAGACAACCATCTGATGAAATGATGAAATGTCTGAGGTTCAAGGAAGGGTGGTGACCAAAAAAATGTGGGTCAATCTGAACAAACATTGATTAAAATAATACAATTAATGCCTTATTTGTTAATAAGCAAATGTTAAGAGCAAGATGAACTAAAAAGTAGGACAAAAAGGGTACAAGATGAAGACTTAATTGGGATTCAAATGTCCTTAGACCCTTAAAAGCATTCAGGAGGTTGGCAAAGATACCCATGTAAAAAAATTTCATTCAAGATAACAGTAAAAGAAAATGAGTAACTTTTAAAGTAGTGGGGGGCATGTGGTTGAGGGGAACTTCAGTTAATTTAGAAGAAGACCAAAAGAAAGAATAAAAAGAAAACAAAAGGGCAGAACTGTAGGAAGTCTAAAATGCTGGAAATAAATGCAGTAATTACAATAAATGTAAATGGATAATACTCCTACTAGTCTTACCATATGATCCGGAAGTCATACCTGTAACTATTTAACCAACTGATGTGAAGCATAGCCACACAAATACTTGCACACAAATATTGCCAGCAGCTTTATTTATAATCACCAAACAACCAAAATCTCTATCATTAGATAAATGGATAAATTGTGGTACAATGACAGAATGGAATGTTTTATGACCATAAAAGGAAATGAGCTATCAAGCCACAAAAAATATGGATGCTAAGTGAGATAAACCAGTCTGAAAAATATGTATACTCCATTATTCCCAATATATGGCATTCTGGAGAAGGCAGAACTATGGAGATGCAAAAAGGACTGGGGGAGGGTAAGGGAGGGTTGAATAGATAAAGCACACGGAATTTTTAGAGCAGTGAAACTACTCTGAGTGATATAATAATGGTGGAGATATGACAATATGCATTTTCCAAAGCCCATAAAACTTTATAGCACAAAGTGTGAGGCTTAATGTATGCCTAATTAAAAGTACTTGTTTAGAGAGGAGATACCTGCATGAAATGCAGGATTTAACAGAACAATCTAACCGTATTACAAATGTGTGCAAACCACCTAATGGACAGGGTTTTGGGGAAGTTCTCACCTAACCTTGGAAATGAGTCTATAAGATGAAAGGCAAAAGTATCTCTGCATAAGCACTGTATTCTAGTTGATAGTTATTTCTCACAGCAGTATGGGTTAAAAATTTTGATACTGCTAGAATATATACTAGAATTGAACAATTAAATACATGGACAGCAGATGGTGAGAAACAGGTTTCAATGTTAGAGTATGAGGTTATAGATAGCAAGGAGAGGAAGTTAAAATGATCCATGGGATAATGGATTAGAGTTGGAGACATCAGTATAAACTGTTTGGTTTAATATAGATAGATATGATTATATATTCAGGTAGGGAACATATACAGGCTAGTAAACACATTTTTTTCATTGCTTCATCAGCCTAAGGGGGCCTAAAAGCAATGATACCCCAGTAGCAAAGATCACACTTGACTCTCAGGTACTGGTTTCTAATACCATTCTCCAAAAAAGAAACTAGGACTCTTTAGAGAAATGGCTGATTCTAAAACTGGAGCAGAAAACATGTAAGATTAGCCTGGAGCATCCTGTAGTACCAGAAAGTAAAGAAGTGTTAAAAAACAAAATGGGGGCACCTGGGTGGCTTAGTCAGTGAAGCATCTGCCTTTGGCTCAGGTCCTGATCTCAGGGCCCTGAGATGAAGCCCTGAGTTGAGCACCCTGCTCAGCAGGGCGTCTTCTCCCTCTCCCTCTTGCCCTCCTGCTCATGCTCTCGCTTATGCTCTCTCTCAAATGAATTAATAAAAAAATCTTAAAAAACAAACCCCACAATGATAGGAATATATCAAAAGGATGAAGGAACCCATTAAACGATCTAATGGCTAAAGCTGGAACCATCTGAGGAACAGGGTAAATACTGGATTATAACATAAAGCATAAAGTAATCCATGAGGCTATGCTGATAAATGATTGAATAGATAAGTGGGGGAGAAGAGACCCTCTCTCATGCAGAATCCTAAATAACTTATGTAGATACCTGGACTTAAGATACTCCACCCTTAAGCATGTGTTGCATGTAATGATTTCCTTCCAAAGGTTATAATATGGAAAGACGGGTGGGAAGAACAACCTTACAGAGACAAACACTCCCAGGCAGGTGATCAAAGTCAACAGGTGGTCAAAGTCAACAGTGATGTCATTTATTATTATGGATATGATATGATATATGGATATAATATGATATGGATATGATATGAAATATGGATATGATAGGGATATGATATGAAAATGCTACTTTACTTCTTTGGTCTTCTTTACAAATATATGACAAATCCCAACTGAAGAACATTCTACAAAATAGCTGACCAGAACTCCTCAATTCAAGATCATTAAAAACAAAAATTGGAAGAAGTGTGACAGCTAAGAGGTACCCGAGAAGCCAGTACTACTAAATGTGGTGTCCTGGATGGGATCCTAGAAAAGAAATAGAATAGTAGCTAAAAACAAGAGAATTCTGAATTAAATATGTACTTTGTAATTATGAATGATTATCAGTATTTATTTGGTAATTGTAACAAATGTGCCATACTAATGTAATATGTAATGGGGAAACTGGGTATGGGTTATATGGGAAATCTGTACTATATTCTTAATTTCTCTGTAAATCCAAAACTGTACCCCAAAATAAAGTTTTTTTTTTTTTAATGTGGTGGCTCATGTATCATAGCAAAATGGAAATCGAAACTACTGCAAGGAAAGTGGTGTTCATTTCTTGAGTGTAATAAAAGGCACAGGTCTTAGTTTGGATCTGCCCAAATGTAGAGCCTGAGCCAAGGATTTGAGTAAAGAGTTTGAGAGGAGATCCTAGGGTTCAGGAGGCAGGGAGCTGAGAAGAGAGGCAGAGAAGGGGAAAAGCCAGTATAAGGCTGAGAATCCAGTCAGTGAGGCAGGTAGGCACTAGGAACTCAATCCCTTTAGGACCTAGAAAAAGCCCCCAGCTGTTCACACTGATAGGAGTCTGACTTATTTATCTCCCAATCCTGCCCACCCCTTGAAGGCTGCTTCTAGAGAAGTTAATTCCCCTGCACTTCTGGACTGTGCATGCACAAAGAATGAGAAAGTGTCTATGCCTGGGAGGCAAGCCTGGGCAGACAAACAACAGTGGTGTGCCTTTTAGGTGGGACACTGGTGGTACAAGATGAGTCTGGATGTGCATGGAAGTGAGTCCTATTTTATATATTCGAAAGAGATTTCTTAGACATTCAAACACAGATTCTTCTTACTTATCACTCTTTTGCATAGATAAAAAGGGAAATAGAAACAAAAGGCATTGGGTAAGGGATTCTGCAAATGGCCCGAGTCCGGCTCTGACGCCATGTTCTGCGAGGTTTGAGCTGGCACTTCTTGATGCAGCCAGAAGGTGGCGAGCAGTAACAGTGTGATACTGCTGCCCCTTGCCTGGCCAACCCCGACTGCAAGATGCACCCTGCTGCTAGATGTTTAAAATGAGGGAGAACAAGTGCTTAGCATTGGTGAAATGACGTTGTTATAGCTCACAGTGGATTATTTTGACTTGACCATTCTAGCTTTTAGGTTTGAGAGCAGATCATTAACTCTTTTCTGTTTATTGACATTTAAAATATTGAAAATACAAGCTTCCTAATGGGAAAAAAATGCTGCTACTTTTCCTTATATACTGATTAAAGCGGATACAGTTCTTTTTTTTTTTTTTCAATTAAAATCCAATACTGCTTTTGTTAGTATCTCTTTCTTAGATAGTGAACGTTTAAAAATACGTATATATTTCCTGCGGTGCCTGGGTGGCTCAGTTGGTTAAGTGTCCGACTGTTGATTTTGGCTCAGGTCATGGGTCGAGCCCCACATCCTGCTCAGTGCTCAGCATGGAGTCTGCTTTTCCCTCTCCCTCTGTTGCTCCCCCTGCTCATGCTCTCACTCTTTCTCAAATAAGTAAATAAAATCTTTAAAAAATACATATATATATTTCATAAAAAGTTGTAGTTAGTAATAGTTAACAAGTCAGTCCTTTGCCTTTTAGTAAATGTTATAGAAAAGAATAAATAACTTGCAATTTTTGTTCTATTCTGGGATTTGAGATAGCCAAGTGAAATAGTATAGTAAACACACACACACACACACACACACACACACACACAGAAGCTATACTGTACTGGACCCTGCTATAATTGCAGTAACTAAATCAAAGAGTAGATCAGGCAGCCTCAGGTTGTCCCCCATACTGACTCGGGGTCCCAAAGGCTTTCTGATTCTGTTCTGGTTTCTCAGAGCTACTGGGAAGAAAATGTGAGAAATACAGTACACTTGGCAGTTATTTTCCATAGCATAAATTAATGCAGTTCCAAAGCTGCACTGAGGTTTCCCACAGCAGGTTTATAGGAATAAGATATTCTGTTTTCAAGGGAAGTAGAGCAATGCTGCAATTTATCAAACACTGCAGGAAATACTAGCTCAAAGAAATAGCTCACATGAAACATTAGCTTGTACTGCATTCCTTTTGATGATGTCATATCTTTCCAAAGCAGGGCTTTTGGCAGTTGCTGCGACAAAAGTAGGTACAGCCCAAAACTCAACAAGGAGCAGGGAATGAGGGTGATAGCGTCTGATCAAATTTCAAGGTTGGACAAAGCGCAGAGCCCAACAGGCACTCATATTAATAAGAAATGAAGTAAGTATATTATTTTTTATTCAATAATCACATTTTTCTGAATAGCTGAAAATTTTAAAAAATATAAATGTTTATTAAGTTGTTTGGCCCTAACTACTTAATGAAAGAAACAGTTAGATATTTCCTTTTTTTCTTAGGGGCACAGTGAAAAAATTACCGAGCCATGAACCAGTGGAAGTTTAGGACTCTCTAAGTTAATAAATTGGTATTCTGGTTTGTAATGAAATCTGAAATCATGTTGGTTGATTCAGATCCATCCTTGAGATTTGATTACCCTTGAATCAACTCAACAAAGGATATTCTTGACTATGTCAGGATGAGGATTGTACCTTGAAACCTGCACTGACTCCAAATTACCCCCAAAGTTCCAATCTTCATGGAGCAGACAGCTTTTTCTTTATTATCACCTGCAGCAGAGCTGGTGGCTTGTCATGGTGTCTTAGGTTTTCTCATATGTAACAAGCATCAAGTAATATGGTTACCATGAGGATTAAATGAGCTAAGATTTAGAATATCAACAGTTGGCTGATGTTTTATTGTTGCCGATGTAGCAATAATGGTAGTCATCACTGACATCACTATAATCATCCTCACCGGCATCCTATTTTTTTTTTTAAAGCATTCCTCAATGCTTTGGCATCCTGATAAATTCACTCATTTGAGATGGATTGCTGGGTCCTAACACTTGGAATTATAAATGACCCAGAAACTCTTAAGGTAAAGTTTGTCAGTACAATTTGGGAAGAATCTGAAATTATATCTTTTAACCTTCTTATTTGGGCAACTTTGGGGCATTTTCTTCCCCCTTTACATTTCCACTATTACATAATCCTTATATAATCTGCTTTTCCCCCCTGTGCTTTTACATTTTCTTAGTATGTTAAGAAATACCCATCTCTCTCTCTTTCTAAGTTATCCTTTATTTTTTGGGGTCCTAGCAAGTAAATCTTAGTATAAAGCACTGGAGGATTTTACATTCTTACAGTCTGATATTTATCATTTTCAGGACAGCTCTCCTCCATGTGGATTAAATGCTGTGTTTTTGCATTGACTTTTCTCTACCTAAAGTCTGCACTACATATTGGTTGGTGGGGACATCTCAGACTATTTGTCAGTCCTCTGAATGGATGCACCCTCTGAACTCCAAGAATGGCATTAACATGGAAAGAGAGGGGATCTGAGCCACATCAGGCCATAGTACCGGGCTATGTAACACTTGAACCATTCCTCTTCTCTTCAGGATTTCTAAAACGTGAATTCTTTTAGAATAATGTATAGATTGTAGCAGCTCATGATCACATTCAGAGATGGTAGGATGATTGCTGGGGTTCAAGGCACATTTTCCATTTTTATTTTGTTAGAATGAGTGTGAGAGAGAAAATAGAATCAAACAGGAGCAGGACATGAAGCAGAATTAAAGCTCTGTGAACTTGAGAACTCCCTCCTAGGCTTCTTGTTTTATCTCCTGGCTTTGTCACAGCAGTTCCTGCTCTGGTATTCCTGGGAGTGAGAAGTCTTAGGAGAATGAACTTTGAGTGTCAGTGGATATATGTGTGTATACTTTTCAGTGAATAGTGGAGGGGGAGGGGTGGGGTATCTTCAAAAGGAATTCTGAATTGTAGGATCTGCCTCTTAGGAGTTTGCAGCCTGTGGCTTATGAGAAATAGGCATGATTCCTGCCTTCTCCCAGTGTCCACTGGGATCTGTGACCTCCTGTCATTCTTACCTCAAACCCAGTAGGCACAGAGTTTGAGGAAAGAAAAAAGGAAGGGAGAGGGGGTAAAATGGAAAAGAGGGAAGGAGAGAAGGAAGATGGAAAAGGAGAGAGGTGGAAGGGGAGGGAGGGGAGAGGAGGGAAGAGCCTGTGAAGTTGGTTGGCAATTACTTTTAAGTTTGCAAATAGAACAGTATGTGGGTAAGGGAAGCTATTTATGCCCTTTTTCATCCAGGGCTTTTGTTTGTTTGGAAAAGATCAACCAAAGGGAACGTTTTGTTCATTTTTGATTGATACCTAAAGTAGAGGAGATATCTGCACAGGAGTTTTGCATGAGCTAATGGCACCACAATCAGTCTGACCCCATGGTTTTAGGAAAAACTTTTAAATGGCAGGAGTAGAGTTTAGGAAAGAGAGTTTCTGCTAAAAGACCACAAAGCATTATCCTTTATTGATCAGGCTTTGCTAATGGGTGCATATAAATGTTTACAGAAGCAAAGAAATCCAATGCCTAAGAGCTCCAAAGGGCTCCTGAAGGCCACTGTCATGCAGCGTCCTCTTTTGGAGACAGCAGGCCTGCTGAGTAGCACACAAGAACTCGAGGAACTCAACATGTACCTAAATAAAATGACTGCTAAGCAAGGGCCTGTAGTTCAGAGAAGCAATTTCTGGCTGTTTGTGTGGCTGCAGCAATGTAAATTAGCCTCTGCCTGGGGCCTGTGAAAAATCAGGTCAGGGCCAGGAGTCACCATGGGGCCGGTCTGAAAGGTGCATAATGAACTTACCCTTTCTTCTATTACTATCTTCTTGAGGTGTGCAAAATAGATGGGTTTCCCTGGAGTGTCGGATCGTATCTTAGCAAGGCAAGGTGGAAAGGAAGAAGGGGTGTTGAGTGGATGCTGGGGTCTATAGTGTAGGTAGAGCTGATGCATAAAGTTTTGTCTCCAAAGATTTGGGCAGAACCTAAGTACCTACTAAGTGGTTTAAGAATATGCATTCTGAGCTAGATCACCTCAGTCTGAATGCTCCTTGGTAGCTGTACAACTTGGGAAAGTTACTTAACTTTTCTGAGCTTTGGTTTCCTCAACTGTAAAATATAGACAATAATAGTATAGGCCTCACAAGGCTGTTATGAAGATTAGTATTTTAATAAAATGAATATTTGTATCTTGCTTAAGACAGGCCTCACATACAGTAAGCACTAGGTGAGTGTCTATTGCATGAACTCATACATCAGATATGGAGTTCCAATTGCTACCGCTTCCCACCAACACACCACAAACCTAGTAACATAAACAACCACCCTTTTATTATGCTCACAAATTCCGTGGATCAAGACCACGGTGGTGGTCACCGCCTGCCTTTATTCCACAACGTTGGTCTGTGAGGAAGACTCAAGATGCCGGGAGGGATTCGGGTGGCTGGGGCTTCTTCACTCATGTCTGGGGCCAGGTTGGGGTGGCTCCAAGGTTGGGCTCAGCTGGAGAACTTACTCATGTCTTGTCATAGCCCAGTTTTGCACATCTTGATAACTGGGTTCTGGGAGGGAGTGTCTTAAGACAGCAGAAAGAAGCGACATAGCCTTTTGTGACCTCGCCCCAGACATCACAGGGAGTCACTCCCATTACACTGTACTGGTTGAAGCTGTGGCTTACCAGCTCAGAATTAAGGGGAGGTGACATAGACACTACCTCTTTATGATATATAACAGGACAGGAGAGCCTAAACAGCCCCTTTAGCTTTGGTAGTCCCCAGTGCATTGCTCAAGTGGGCAGAACTGTCACCCAGGATTCTTTCAGAAGAGCAAAAGCCCTGGGTTGACTTTTGTCACTCCCACTGGGTGGGCCTCACTAAATGGAATCTACATATCAGTGTCCCTTTCCATAGGGATTGGGGGGCAGGACTTGCAAATGGCTTGCAAGACCACAAAGCCAGGACCAGAATCTTGTTCTCTATTTACTTCCTTCTAGCACAGTGGCTGATATAGCTGACTGCCTGAATTTGGTGCTGAATTGCTATACTTATTCCACTGAGGTTGCCTACGCTCCATTGTTTTAATTACAGGCTGTTATTTCATTTAAAAAATCAGCGATAGGATTAAGGGTGCTGTCATTTTAAAAGCCAGACTCCTGGCCTGAAAGCTCATCAGTGAATCAGAGGACAAATGTTCCCATTGTGCTGGTTAAAAATAGGAGCTATGGAAAAAGTGACAGAATGAGATGAATGCCATTAAAGTGTAATTACATTTACTGTAAATGTGAGCTTTGGGAAGAGTCTATTCTAGGCAGAGAAGCCCTACCAGAGCCTGGGATGTGGAAAACCCAAGGCCTCTGCTGATAACTGCTTTTATGTTTTGAATTTTTATAGTGTATATTGTTATGGATTGTTGTTACTGTCCATTAGCCTTGTTAGGGGTATTAGGAGAACTATGTCACTCCAAGGAAAAATAAAACCACAGAGTTCACCTTGAATCTCAGAATGTAGCTTTTCCATTGTGCTCATGAGGCAATGTTTTTATATATCTATGCTTCATATATCTATCAATCTCTTGCCTCAGCAGTCAGGTGCAGTAGCTGGATTGGACATAGTTTGGAAGGCAGGGCTTAATTGTTTGCTCATGAAAATAGCTTATGTTTTTCTGATTTTAAAACAATGCATTCTTGCCATATAAAAATATTAAAAATATGCAAGATAATAAACTGTGCTAAATGCACATAGATAAAGTACTGTTCACATTTTGATGAACATCCTTTCTAGTCACGGTGTTTTTGTGAATTTAGAGATAGTTCTAACGTTTTTGTTTCTGTTAAAGCTTAGCAATATATTCTGGACATTTTTTAATAAGATAGCATTGCATCTTGATGTCTAGTGGCTAACTGGTATTCCATGGAATCAATATACCATAGCTTACTTATTTAATGATGACACTAAATATCATAATAAGCCAAGTTATTATTTTGTCTTGTAGCTAAAAATTATTCCTTCACATAATTGAAAGACAAAGGATATCAACTTTATATATATATACATATATATAAACATATATATTATATATTTATATATAATTATATAAAATATTTATATTTATATATAATATATAATACATAACATATAATAGGTAGTAATAATATGTAAATATATATACTAATATATATATTTATGTTTATATTATAGTGTAAGAAGCCCACCTCCATTTTAGTTTCCCAAATAGTTATCCAGTTGGGATTTATTTTTTAAAACTTGGTTGGAGAAATAGAGGGAAAAATGGGCTGAAGAAAACAGAGACTGAAAAGCAGGACTGGGTTCTCTTTCTCAGTCTCTTTCCCAGCATCCTTTCTCCACATGGGAGGAGACATAAGGGAAGCCAGGATGGCTTTAGGTACTAACTTTCCAGGAATGTTAGCTGAAGCCAGAAATAATATTGAGACAATACCCTGAAACTTGGAACCCCAATTAGCTTGAAAGGGAGTGATATAGAGCATGATGAGGTAGCTCAGATAAGAAGGTTTCTACTTCCCTCAGGAGCTATTCTTCACACTGAGCCAAAGAACTCTGGTGCTTCAGCATCTTCATTTGTCTCTATGATGGTGTAACATTAATGCCAATACTGACTGTCTGCGGTGGTGAGCAACGTTTGGTGCCTCTGGCCTAAAATCCCTTGAGAATAGGTACTGACCAGCTCCTCTAAGTGTCCAGCACTCACATGGTCCCTGGCACTCAGAAGGCCCTTGCTGGAACAAAAGGAAATGCGCTTAGGGTAATTATGCAGATTCCGGTGGGTCTGCAATGGAGACTAGTTACCACTAGGTGTCATAATGAGTCAAGCAAAATTTGGGCTCATAGCTAAAAATTACGCTTTTACTGTATTCATTCTTATGCATGCATGCGTGCACTTTTTCAGCAACCATGTGTTGAGTGTCTGCTGCATGCCAGGCACCATCCTGGGTATTGGAAATCATGTCCTCACTGAACTCCTGGGCCTGGCTGGCAAGAAAATCACGGTAGATGCGGAGACAGGCAAAAACCCCGTGAAGACACACAGGACAGACACCTGATTATGCTTGAGGAATGTGACTGGCTTCAGAGAGAGGTGGCTTTGAAAATGAGTCTTGAAGGATAAGAACAGGTACGAAGTTCAGTTCGTTATTTCAAAACCACTTTCTCTTGGGGAATTCAGGGTGGAGGGTGATCTGAAAGCTGGTATAGGTTTTATTTCTATTGAAGCCTGAGCTTTTAAACCTGTCAGTAAATTTTGGCAGAAGTTTGCTTCTAGTTTCTTTTTTACTGTCTGGATGTATGTTGCGGTTCAGAGTTTAGATTTCTAAGTTTTCATGCTATCAATAAGATTACATTAAAGTTCCCCTCGTTGGGTCCTGATCACTATTAGGTCAGCCGGGTTGGAAAGAGTTGTGTGGTTAGTACTGCACTAGGCCAGAATCCTGGTTAGGGACCAATACCAGGTAACCTGCAGTGGGACTTACTTACCCAGGGGCCTGGTCCTGCCAGAGAATGACACCATGACAGATGCACATGGAGGGTGCTGGGTAACAGTGAGCGCCAGGGGCTTGGGCCTGAACCCCAAAGAAGTTAAGTTCACTCCTGGGGGGGCCTGTGTCAATGAGAGAGGGCAGTCTCCAGATCATCCCATCTTCCTCTAGGTGGATCTCAGGCCTCCTGAGATAGCTCCACCCCAGGTGCCCTGGGTGTCTGTGACAGGGTATAGCTCAGTCTGCCAGTGAGCCGCATCTACCTTTCCTAGGTGGAGGTTGAAGCCCTTTGCGATGGAGGGAGCCTGCTTTTATTCCATTCCCTGCAACAGAACTCCACACTGGGCTCCCGCAAGCAGGGCTTTTGGCCAGAACCATGAGAGCTCCAAAGCTAGACTATTCCCAACAAGATCATTGCCCAGGCCCTGTGTGAACCTTCTCAGTATAACAGGGAACTTGCCAAAACAGCCCATTCTAGGCAGTACACATGGTTCTTTATTAAAAATTGTGATAATACGTAACATAAAATTTACTATTTTTTAAGTGTACATTTCTGTGGAATTAAGTGCATTCACATTGTTGGGCAATCATCACCATCACCGTACCCAAAACTTTTTTTTTGCCTTCCCAAGTTGGAACCCTAGGTCCATTAAGCCCTACCTTCCCCTTATCCCAACCCCTTAGACACTGGCAACCACCATTCTGCTTTGCGTTGCTATGTATTTGGCTGTTCTAGTACCCCATGTAAGTAGACTCAAACAGTTTGCTCTTTTGTACCTGGCTTATTTCACCTAGCATCACGTCCTCAAGCTTTAGCCATATTGTAGCATGGCTCAGAATTTCCATTTCTTGTTAAGACTGAATAATACTTCCTTGTATGTATAGATCACGTTTTCATTTGTCAATAGATACTTGGGTTTCTTTCACTTTTGGCTACTGGGAATAATGGTATAGGGTTAGGGTTAGGGTTGAACATTTGTGTACAGTTATCTATTTGAGTCTCTGTTTTCAATTCCTTTGGATATACAACCCAAAGTGGAATTGCTGGATTGTATCATAATTATACATTTAACTTTTTAAGGAAATACCGTACCATTTTCCACAATGTTTGCACCATTTTACATTCCCACCAGCAAGAAACAAGGATTACGTTTTCTTCACATCCTCACCAACACTTGTTATTTTCAGTTGTACTTGTGGTTCTTTTAATCGAGCCAAGATCCAGTACCTTCTGCTTCTCCTACCATTGCTCCAGGTTGTGAACTACCTGGGCTAAATCTGGTCTTTATGCTGTAAGAAAGCCATTTGTGTATTGCTGGAAAATGCTCCAGATGGTCTGTGTTCCTAGAAGGTCCCTCAGGACTGGGGACAGATAGCCCGATGTAATCTATCCTCACAGAGCAATGGAGGACCACAGCTTCCTTCGTCCTGGGCACTTTGCTTATGTTTCTGCAAGGTGTGCATCTGTTTTGCCAACAGCTTGGCCCAATGCTGGCTCATATGGAGCTGTGTCAGTTAAGATCTCCAGGCCTTTTGAACAGGAGCTGTTGTGAGACCAGGTAACTCCCAACCCACCTCATACTATCTGATTCCTTGTACTTTATGAAGCAATATCTGACATGTACAGAGTACATACATAACAACTGTTACATTCGTGTAAATTATGAGGCATAGTAATCAAATGAATGCTTGTGAACTTGCCATCAATATAAGAACTAGAATGTTACTAGTATGTTAAAACTACCATGTGCTTCTCCCCTATCTTATATCCATCTCACTCCTAGAGATAGCCACACTCCTGTATATTTTTTTCATTATTTACTCCTTTAAAAATAGCTTCTTTATGTCTATATGTATCATTAAACAATATATCATGCTGTTTTACTGGTTTTTAAGGTTTATAAGAATGTTGTCTTCTTTTCCCACTCAACTTTATGTTTCTATGGTTCAGCCATGTAATTGTGTGTGGCTAGAATTCACCCACTTTTACTGCAATGTCCTATTCTTTTGTATGATTCTACCACATTTTGCTTACTTATCCTTTTTTATAGATGAGCATGTTGGTTATTTCTAGTTTGGGGCTGGTGCAAACAGTGCTGCTGCTAGGTACCCCATTTTATTGCTTCCCAACTCCAAATCCACACTTCTCTGCCCTGCTTTGTGATGCTGGAGTTGGACCCTGTAAACATTTTGTTACTGTTGTTGTTATTAGATTTGTCAATAAAAGGTTCTGGAAAGACACTGTAGAAGGAAAAGGCTTCTAGCTTGGTTGCGGGTGCTTTCCCTTTTGTGGTTCCTATGGCATGGTTACCAGTGGTATGTGTGACACACATGGGATCTTACCTTCTACCAAGATTTGCTGACACCCTGGAGAGACTTCCAGCTCACCAGCCCTGACCCGGGCGATGTACCAGAAGTGGCCAAGAAGACCCCATGAATACTTTCTTCCTGAGCTCTGAGTCCCAGCCAAGTTGGCTCCTTTCTTGGAGCTCCCCCTTAGCCCTACATTGTTCTTTAGAGTTCTTTTATCCCTTCTCAATAGTGAATCTCTTGTTCCTAGTTAATATACTTCTCTGTTATACTTTTTCTGTTTGAATTACTGATGTGATTTCTGTCTCTTGTTTGCACTCTGACTGATGCAATTCACACATGTGTCCTTTGGTGCCTGAGGACTGAGGCAGGGAGACTGTAGCTGGAGGTGGTGGGTCCAGTGGTCCCAGCGCACATGATGTCAGATTGGCTCATCGTACTCCCTCTGTGCCCTTGGAGCTGGTGGTTGGCACCATCAGGCTGGCTTTGAGCTCCAAGCTCTCCAGAAATACATACTTACTGCTGGTTTCAAACCTCAGTATTTTCTGCAAAATGATCTCCCAGAGGGATCATTTTGAATGTCCAACTCTTAAAAACACCCTCATTTAAAAAAAGAAAAACAAAAAAGCAAACAAACAAAAACACACCCTCATTTGTAGTAAATAGCTGAAATTCACCAGAATTCTGGAGGCATCAGTGAGGGTGGCCCAGCTGTGCTCGGGTTCCATCATCTTTTGAACGACGCTCTACTCAGTCTCACTGCCTGCCATGGGGAGAGGAGAGGATTCCCAAACAAACTTTACTTGCAGGAAACCCAGTGAGATGATATTCTGGACAGAAATTTCCTCTCACTTTGCTTGGGGTAGTGGAGCTCTGATGTTACCAGCTGCTCTTGAGACCTTCTTTTGTACAGGGTTTTTGTTCCTTGTCAGCTTAAGTACCTGGACAGCTTGCATTTAACCCAAAATTCTTTTAGAAATTAGCTCTAGCACTGAGGCTCTGATGTCTGACAGACTTGAATTTGTATCCCCGCTCTGCCCTTTACATTGAACTGGTTGCTTTGCTCTCCAAGCCCTCATTTCTCCAGAGCAGAGGCAATGACTGGGCAGACTTTCTAGAGAAGGGTGAGCATACAGACAGTGAATGTTAAACGCTAGTGGGGCCTGGTGTCTGACTTAAGCACTGTTTGACTGTGAAGAGGTGGGGTGGAAGGGTAGGTGTTGAGAGCCCAGTGCCCAGCATCCAGGAATAGACTTTGACTAGTCAGGAAGTCAGGCCTAGTTCTGTTAAAGAATCCTTTCTACATTAACATTTTCATTGGAAAAAAAAAGAAAGAAAAACTTCTCAAACCAGGTGCATGCCCAGATTTGTTAAAAGTGGACAGTCAGGTCCTTTTATTGTTCACTCTGCTTTTCCATGTGTTTGCAATGTTTCATCATAATAGAATACAAAGTTATCTGCCTTAAGCAAAAGAAAAATATGTCTGAAATTTGCTAGTCCTTTCATTTTTTTCTTGATAAATCCAGTGAAAACTGAATTTAATGTTTTTGCTTTTAAAAGAGCTATTAAAATGCAATTTTACATAATTATTTCCAGGAATCTGTTCTTTTGCATATAGGTTTGGGGAACCTCTGGAATAGCATTCACATAACACAGAAAATTTTTAAGTTATTTTTAAGTGGTAGGCTGTGGGCTAATTGCAACTTTCTATTTTTTTTCTTCTATTTTTTTGAATAGTTTCCAGAAATAGGTGAAATTTAGTAAACACACAGGGAGAAATAGAAAAGCCTTTTTCCTTGTGGAGGCCCAGGCGGCTGGGGCAGCAAAATTTGAGAGGCCACGGGGTCCATGGCCAGGGGATTCTAGAGTAGTCACCCTTTAGACACGGCCACAGGCAGCAGGGACACTGGGCAGTGGCTCAGAGGGCCTCAGGATCACCGGGTCTTTGCATTGCCCGCCACGTGTTTCCCTGGACTAGTTCTGAAGTGTGTTTTCTGCACTCACAGCCAAGACCCCAGGTAGAGCTGTTGCGTGGGCAAGTGGCCAGTGAGGGTGCGGTCCACTGGGGAACTGTACCTGCCCCCTCTGTGGGATGTTTCCTCTTGTAGTCACTCGCCCTGTGGAAGAAGGGGGCAGTGGAGAGTTTCAGAGAAGCTGGGGATACCGCAGGAGCAGGGAGCAGCGTCAGGAGAGGCTTTTTGCATCCTTTCCTGGCAGTTCTTCATATGCTGTGTCTTTTTTCATGCAGACTGTGCTTGACTTGGTAGTCACGTAAACTTAATCTATTTAACAACAGGGTCCTACACTTACACAGCACCTTAACCATCTGAAAGCACCTTCATGGCTGACACTACATTTAACACAGCGTCCCTATGACCCTGTAAGTATACCCTGTTTTGCAAGAGAGGGAATTAAATTCCAGAAAGATTAAGCATTCCATGGAGTTAAGCAGAAGCAAGTCTAGAGCATAAATTACTCGACTCAAACAAATGGCAAAACGTTTCTTGTGTTGAATTTAATCCTTTAAATCTTTTCTTTGCTCTGTTCCCTTGCTTGGAATATTCCTCTTCCATTTGCCTACTAAATTCTGCCTGCTCAGAACCCAACTGTTTTTAAGCCAGTCTCTTCTCCCTCATCCCTCATGGGTTTAGGAATCTGATGAACCAGCTTGTGAATGTGGGTTCTGCCTCTTAAGTGTGTGGGTTCCCTGATTTCTCCAAGTTTCCATCTTCCCTGATGGAAAATGGGAATGGTGAGCCAACCCAGAAGGGGCTTATGCTTGACAGACTGGTCAGCCAGTGTGCTATCTGGCTCCTTCCCATCAGAATCTGCTGGGAGGCTTGGGGAGGCAATATCTGCCCAACCCTGTCCCTGCAGAGAGCAGGCGGAGGGAACTAAACCACAGGGTGGACACGAGGAGGGTCAGGGACTCTTTGTCCCTCTCTTTACTGCTCAGGTCTTCATCTGCCACTTGGCGTTGAAATCTCTAAGTTACTGTCTCTCTAGCAGGAAATAAATGCCTGAATGTGAGGGGCTCTGCCTTTTCCCTCTGCTCCCTTGGAGTTTGGGAAAGTAGCTTCCCATAGTAGAGTATGGTTGTTAAACATTAGGTTTTGTTTGTTTCTTATCCTCTCCCCTAAGTTCACAAATAAGCAACAAACTCTCAGAATCCTTAGAACTGAACTTGGAGCCAAGGCCACAGTAAAACCTATTCAAGCGTCAAAGGGTCTTTCTTCCCTTATGCTGTTGGAGCAGAACAAAGCTCTGTCCTGTGCACTCTACCGGCCTTAGTGTCACAACTGTCTAAAGGCTGACAGTTCTTTCCAGCACCAGCTGGTCTGCTGATTCCCCTTCACCATGGCAACATCTCAGTGCCCATCGCTGGCATGGGAGGACTTGTTACTCCTGACTGCCATTATGCACTCTCAGCCTTGTTCCCGCTGCATGTGGAACGAGCTGGGTGGCCCACCCCTGTGTGTGGCACCCCTGCACCCTTAGGAGGAGGACCCAGGCTGGGGGCCCCTCCCACCAAGTCTTGCTGTCTTGCTTGGACAGTAACACAGGCTCACGGGTTCTGGACAAATGGTCTGGGGATGCTCCCTTCAGTTCACAGAGGCTCCCGGAGGATGGAGACACTTGGTGGGCTAGGAAAGGTGGCAGAGGGGAGAGTTTTTCCCACTCTGCAGCCATTTAGAGGGCACTGAGCTGTAGGGCCCCACTGCCTCTCTGGGCCAGCAGGGGATCTACAGGGGTGGAGTGCTGGGGGAGGAGCCGGGCTGTCCCACCAGGCAAAGGGAGGGTCTGGCTGAAGCTGAGAGTAGTTGAGATGGCTCTCTCTGGAGCTGGTTGGGAAAAGTATGAGGGGGGTTAGGGGAGGGAACTTTCACCGCGCAGCCAGGAAGCTCTGCTCATACCAAGCCCCATATGGGAGGACTCAGACACAGGTGTGAGAGCCAGTGAGCACCCACTGCCCAGGCTCTGCAGATTCACGAATTCCTGGACTTACAGTACACAAACACTGCAGGCCACTGAGGAAATCAGGAGAGCAATATAACCTCTAATGTTTGAGGACAGAGATTCAGAAAGGAGCAGGGACTTGCCCAAGTTCACGTGATGTTAGCCAGGAATCAAGTCTCCTTGACTCCCATCCACTCCCTTTGCTACAGCCCGCTTCACCCAACCCTGCCTCCTTTCTCACCCACCTTTCTCATGCTCCTTTGCCTCTGTGGGTACCGAGCTCAGAGTCCAGTACTTCTCAGCCTGGGAACAGATGGCTGCAGAGAGCTGGCAGTGGGTATGAGGGCTGAGGCCCGAGGTGGTAGGGCCAGGCACAGCCAGGGAGATGGAGGGACTGCCATCCTGTGGGCAGTGGCCATTGCTATTTCCCAGTGGTCCTCAGAGTCACAGACTCTCTGTCGTGGGGCCCAGGAAGGCATTTTGCACCAACTCCCTCTTCACATTGTAAAAAGCCAGCAATTCCTGCCTCAGGCAACCACAGAACAGGTAGGCTCATCCAAACCTGAGCCTTCCTGCACTTGAGGAACCTGCTCCTCTCTGACTTAGACTGTCGGCCATGCTCTCATGTGCCCACTGAAGCCTATCTAGGTGCTTCTCAAAATCAGCACACTCCAGACCCAGCCACCAACCCCCTCTCTGTGCCTTTTCCAGGAGATGCTGCCTCCTCCTGATGACCCGACATTTGAGCCACCCTACCCATCTGAGTTCAGAGATCTCATGTCATTGTCTCTCAGGTTTGCTTGGTTCCTCTACAAACTAGAAGGTTCCGACACCTCCAAATTCATTCAGATCCACATTCTTCCTTCCTGGTGTGCCTCCTTTTCCCTAATTGCCTTCCTGTTTCCGGTTTGTCTCCTTGCAATTGATTTCTCCACAGGCCACACAGTGAGTGTTCTGACGCACAAACCTGATTATGTTGTTCTCACAGTCTGGCCTTCCCACACCTTCCATCACTGGGCTCCAGGGGCTGTTCTCTGGAAAACAGCCCTGCCTCTGTAGCCAGGCCCACCTGGCCATGGCATCACTCACAGTGTGTCACAATGCTTTGTCATAGCCTCTTTGTTCCCTGTCCCTTCCCAACAGAGAGGGCCTAGAAGGCAAAGGTCCTTCTCATCCTTGCTCCTGGCACAGAGTCGTTGCTCAACAGTATCAGCCAGAGGAGTGATGGAGCCAGGACGAGGACCATGAGGAAGGCCAGGCATCTTCCACTGTGTCCCACAGGCTTCTTTGTCTTTGGAGGTGGGTAACGTGTCTCCCTCTCAATATCTTCCCTGACAGAGCAGGCTGTCTGGCCCCTATTTCAGACACACATTTCTCCCATCCCCTTTGGCACATGGAACACAGGAAGGAGAGAGGAAAAAAGGAAGAAAGAAAAAGAAACGATTGAATGAAAGAAGGAAGAAGAAAGGCATTTCTGTGCTCTGGCTTTCCAGCTTCTTAGAATTTCCTCTAGTCAGAAGTCTTCAGGCCTTTACCCTGGGCACCTTTGCCTTTGTGGTCTGCTTCCTCTATAAAAGAAATATTAAGAATTATACTTAATGACTGCTTTGTATAAAGGTAAATATAATCCAGGCTGGATTCATTATCTTATAATCATTATTTTTGTAGTCATTTTTTCTTCTGACTTTAAAATAAATTGGAATTTAAACAGTTCTGTGAGCTCCTCACAGGACTGTAGGCCCCAGGCTCCATGCTTCCTGTGCTGATGCGTCTGTCACCGCCCTGCTGGTCTTGGTGTGGGGTAGTGACTGAGCACCTTTAGAGTGACATGCCTCTTCACTGAGCGGTTCACGCTCCCTGGAAGGGGAAGGACAGGGAGGAGCCCTCACACAGTCCTGACTTTCTCAGAGTCAGAGAAAGCAAGGTGGGATGTGTGCACCTAACTGCTAAATCCAGAAGCATGGAAGCAGGCCGATGTCATGAGACCAGCTAGCGCCTTGCCCCTCGTGTGTCCACACTCCTGGCCTCTGCTGGGAGACTGGTCACCCAGGTCTCTCTCTGCTGTTCCCCAGGCAGGTCATCCATACCTGGACCGCAAATACTGTGCCTACTCTCCTGCTGCTGCTCTCACAAGCACTTTGGTAGTCACTGCGGAGCACAAACTGTAAATTTGAGCACGAGATAGAAAGGAACTAATGGTGGAAGCTGCTTTAATACCTTTCGTGGGGCGCCTGTGTGACTCAGTCTGTTATGTGTCTGACTCTTGGCTTCAGCTCAGGTCACGATCTCAGGGTTGTGAGGTCAAGCCCTGCTTTGGGCTCC